>CAUYQU010064580.1:0-89210 GCA_963574635.1 Cheracebus regulus | reverse complement strand
CACCATGGAATACTATGCAGCCATAAAAAAGGATAAGTTCATGTCTTTTGCAGGGACATGGATGAAACTGGAAACCATTATTCTCAAGCAAACTAAACACAGGAACAGAAAACCAAACACCACAAGTTCTCACTCATAAGTGGGAGTTGAACAATGAGAACATATGGACACAGGGAGGGGAACATTACACACCGGGCCTGTTGGGGGTTGGGGGCAAGGGGAGGGAGAACATTAGGACAAACACCTAATGCATAAGGGGATTAAAACCTAGATGACGGGTTGATAGGTGCAGCAATCCACCATGGCATATATATACCTATGTAACAAACTTGCACATTTTGCACATGTATCCCAGAACTTAAAGTATAATAAATAAATAAAGATACAACGTGGTTAATATCCAATCCTTACCTACTAATGCTCATATTATCCCTAACTGATAGGTTAGGCGTTGGAGACACAGCCAACATATGGTACAATTAGGAGTTCAACTCAGGGAGCGTCACTGAAAATCCTGTGAAGAGCAACTACTACATGAAGCTGTCATATCTGGCCAAAGGAAAGACTTTTATAATTACTCAAACTTTTTGAGCTCCCTGTCATAGAATTATAGAATCTTAGGACTGAAGAGGACTAATTCTGCCAACCCACCTAGTTTACAGATAGAGATCTGTAAGAGCAGGTGACTGCCAGCCCAGGGCCCCAAGGCTACTGGGGGCAATGGAGGCAAAGGATGGCATTTGAACACAATATGTTCTTTTTATTAGCATCACTATTAGTAGTCATATTGTTGTTGTGAGCACAAGAGGGAGAATGTTATTCATGGTTTTATTACCTCCATGAGGCTCTTCAAGGCTAAAAAATCAAGACAACAGCTTTCCCTGAAGATCTTAGCTGGCCTTTCATCTTATTCAGTCCCCAGCTTCTCTTTTTGTCTTTTTGTAGTTTTAGCTCAAATTGGGATTCAAGGTCTGGATGTTTGTACAACTGCCAGGCTGGTGACTATTCAGGCATTTAATTTGACAGGTGACAGATTTGATGTGGATTTTTAAAATTTGTTGATGTCATTGAAGGGAGGATTTGGGGGCATAGGCATATTCAGAGGACAGTCAAGGGACAGGCCACTTGGGGAAGGTGGAGGGGAGGCATGGCACCTCCCCAGGCGCACGGGGTTGGGTTTGACTCTCTGGTCTGCTAGGGGCTGAGTGGGGGCTTAGACGAAGAAGCTGAGCAGGAAAACTGTGAAAGAGTGACTCTCAAGAACTCCTTCCTCCCTTGGTTTTTCTTCCTTTCTTCTCTTCCTCCCTCTCTCTCTCCTTCCCTTCTCTTTCTTTCATTTACATCCATAGTAAATAAATACATAATATCTATTGTATACTTTGTATGTGAAGTTTAGCAATCCCCCCGGAAATAAATGTTCTTCAGGTGACAAGATGACAGAGTGAGAAAGCATTGTTTAATTTATTCATTAATTAATGGATGACAACCTAGAGACAGTCTGCAATCAGCTCAAGGTTTCTTTTCCTGTGATGGGATAGCACACCTGACTCAACCTTGGGGTTCAGAACGAAACCAGATGAGACGGGCTGAGGCTCATGGGGGAAACTGTCTAAAGAGGTGCACCGGGACCTCTGAGGAGCATGAGAAGAAATCTGAGTAATTCAATCTCCTCCACCCAGCCTGACTTGTAATAGGTTAATCTCCTTTCCCTCTCCATATCAATGCTTGCTAATGAATGGCAGCCCTTCTCCCCTTCAGTATGAGCCCTAATTTCATAAACAAGTCCTCTACAGTTTTCAGAACACTTGTTATCACTGCATTGGGATTACTCTTAATACAAAGATGCTACCTTAATACATTAATGTATAAATACATACATGCACACATATATAACTCCTTCATTGCAGGTTACCACACTCCTGCTAAAACTCCTCAGACCTTATGAACTGTGCTCCTTAAATGACAAGCCAACTTTTCTGAATCTTAATCTCCTCATAACACTTTCCCATACCAAAAATGATTGTGGACCCAACCTCTTTCTCCCTCTGATCTGAACCCCCAGCCAAAAAATTTGGAACAAGTCACAAGAATGTGAGCCTTGACTGCCTTTGTATCGGCAGTGCCTTTGAAAACCTGATGAAATCCTGAACCCGACATGGTTTATCCACTCTTAAGGATCTGAACATTCTCAAGTTGTGAGCCCCTGCTTGGAAAAAAAAAAAAAAAAAAAAGGTTGTGATCTACAATTTTCAGTTACTTTCAACCTACAAATGGTCATGAATTTTTTAAACAAAAAGAAATGACAAAGCAGAGAGGTATATTTCATAGTTCCTTTCTCCTTCCACTAAAATGTTTTTGCCAAGAGATATTTACTCATATACTTACTTCCTCCTCCTCCCCAACCAAAAACCAGTTTCAGAAACATTTTTCAAGGTAAAGTTCAGCGGAGGACTCAGACTCACTTCTGCTGATATCTTCCCATAAGGCCCTAAGTGGGTTGCTATCTTTTACTTTCAACAAACAAGAGGAGATTTGCCATAGGAAAGAATCTTTCAGTTTATACACATTTCCCTTCCACGCTTATGTATTTTAGGAAGAAAATTGCCACTTATTTGTACAAAGTAAATTGGCTTATTCTCTATAATAGGCTTCTCCACTCTCGCCTCTTGCCAGGAAAAGGTCATCTTCAGACTTTTGCACTTCACAAAACTCAGAGATTCTTGACAGCAAGTTGAGAAATCACATACTCCTAAACTGTAATTTCCTTCACAGATTAAGACCTCAATGGTCACAGGTTTTTGGTTTCATCAGGTTTATTTCCTAGCGTGTTGCTGGCTATTGACTGGGATATAAATGGTACCTCACGTGCCCTTACTGAAATACAGCCAGAGTGTCTGAAACACACACGCATACTCCCAAGAAAACATGCATGCCCATATACTTACAAATACAGACGACACATATAGGCACACATAGACACATGCATAACCACAAAGGCCACTTGTCTTCCCTCTTTGGTTTGAATAATTCTTCAAGGTACCACTCAGCTATGTCTGACCACAAAGGGCCCTCTTTCAATGTGATGTTATTACCCATTGCCTTGGCAACAGATACAGATATTGTATGTGTGGCAGTAGCATCCCAGGTCCCTATAGAGCTCTTACCCTTGAGTGTATCTAGTTGATAGCTGAACGAAATTGCACATAAAACAAGCAGGTTAGAAAAGAGCTAAAAACCTCATGTACTGAGTTGGTGGGGCAGTGTGGGGGATAGCACAGGTAACAGCCAGGAATTGCTGGAGGGAAGTATGGGAGGAAAGTTAGCTCAATCATTCTGGGGTGGCAGCCTGTCTTTCATTAAGAGGTCATTTTCTCCAGCTAATATTAAACTGATTCTATAGTAGCCAAATACTATAATGTTTATATTTTATTAATATCACTAACAATGGGATTTATTTATATATACAATAATAAATATGCATGCATTTATATATAGTAATACATATATATGATCAGAAGAATATATATATTATTTTCTTTAGGAGAAGGTAAGAGTTTCCTAGCTCCAATCCTCTGTTGACACCCAGTCCTCATGGGACTAGGCACCTCTCCAAGGCACCTCTCATACCTCGCTGCTTTTACACACGTGGTTTCCTCTACTGCCAAGGCCACTTCTCCAATTCTGTGCCTGGTGATCTCTGCTTCTCATTTTCAGGGCCCAGCTTGGTTGTGTTCACCCCTTTATGGCCTTTCCACCTCGCTCTAAACAGCATGGATGTCTCACACCTTCTTATGAAGTCCCCTGAGCCATGAGCCTGCCACTGCTAGAGCATATGTCGCGTTTAATCAGCTATGCCTGGACCCCTCAGACTGGGCACTGCAGAGAGCCAGGTGTGCCCCCTCAGTCTCTTCTCAGTTCCTCAAAGCACCTGGAGTCTTATCTGGGCTGGCACTTAATTTTCACATGAATGGAGAAATCAATTAGCTAACTCCGTAATACCCATGAAGGAAGTTTCCAGGGAATACAGCTCCCTTACACAGTAAGTCCTCATTTAACGTTGTTGATAGGCTCTTGGAAACTATAACCCTTGAGCAAAACACCATATCACAAAGCCAGTTTTCTAATTGATATAAATAAGAGTTAAGTTCCTATGGCATATTTCTGGTCACAGAAATATCACAGAACTTCTAAACAAAGACCAAAATGCTTGTAATGTTAAACATTTAAAAATGATCTATTACATACATTTAAGAAAGATTAATAAAAACAAGTAGGATAATAACTTATCCAGTTATTCCAATTCAGGGTTGCAGTGGCCAGCGCTTGTCCCGGTGGTTCAGGGTGCCAGGCGGGAGCCAGCAATGGGCAGAATGCCCTCCCATCACGGGACCACTCACATGCACACAATCACTCACACTGAGGCCTTGTAGACACTCCAGGTCACCTCACATGCACAGCTTTGGGATGTAGGAGGAAGCTGCACACAGAGAAAACCCATGCAGACATGGGGAGAATGACTCCACATAGACCGTGGACCCAGCTGGGAAGTGATATGTTTTTCTCATCCACATTATAATTAATGGCATTGAACAATCAGCTTATTCAAAGG
Organism: Cheracebus regulus; assembly: GCA_963574635.1. Taxonomy (NCBI): domain Eukaryota; kingdom Metazoa; phylum Chordata; class Mammalia; order Primates; family Pitheciidae; genus Cheracebus; species Cheracebus regulus. The sequence goes on along the minus strand of CAUYQU010064580.1, from coordinate 84,601 downwards.
CCTTCAGTATGGAGAAAGCTTTTTTCCACGAGCTGCCTAGCACTAACGCCAACTCGCTGGGCTGCTCTTCCTTTGTGTCTGCCCCCACCTGCCTTGGCCATGGCCCACTCACCTGGAGGATCTCTTACTCCTCTTTGGTTAACTTCTCCAGGTAAGGTAGGGCCAAGGGAAAAAACGGAAGAAAAACCACAAGCAGACGGTTAAGGCACCTGGTCAACAGCAGCCGTGACCTGTGACACTAAAACTGAACTTCTGAATGTCTCCTGTCCTGGATATTCTTCCTCACAGCCACAGATGACTGTTCGGCAACATCATTTATCTATGGAATAGCAATCGATCAGGTTTTAACCAACTGATTTGGGGGTATTTGGAGACAGTGAGATGAAATCTTCTGCATTTCTTAGATTTTAGGAGAATAATTCAGTGTTTATTTTTTTAAGCAGCAGTGTCTCACTCTGTAGCTCAGGTTGGAGTTGCCATGGGGCAGTTAGAGCTTCCTGCAGCCTCAAACTCCTGGGCTCACGTGATCCTCCTGCATCAGCCTCCAAGTAGTTAGGACTACAGATGCTCCACCACTCCCAGCACAACTTTGTATTTCAAACATATTAACTAAGAATGTATTAAAGGCCAGGAGCTGTGCTGGCCGCTGGGGTGTTTGTCACTTATTCCTTTCCCACTTTCTAGGATAGATGTGACAGTTCCATGTCACAATGAAGAAATGGGTCAGGAGAGAAAGTGCCCAGGCAAGGTCCCACCGCTGGTGAGTGGCAGAGCAAGGATTTGAACCCACGCCCTCTCATGCAAACCGTGTGCTCTTTGCACTGCATCCTGGTGCTAATATGGCTCCTATTTGGGTAGAGTTGTTCTCTCCTCTGACTTCCACATGTGCGAGATTTGGGGATGGTTACTCCACATAGAAATACTCTGCATGATGGAATTTGTCTTGAGATTTGTATTCAGGGGCTGCTTCATCCCCATCCTGGACTGTACCTATGGCAACATTATTCCAGCAGCTCACATGGTGTTGACTTAAAGTGGAAACTCAAACATTCGAGTAAATTAATTAATGAAAAATGACGTTATCAGTCTGATGCCCCCAAAGACCCAAAAATCATCAATTAACTATAATTCTTAGGTTAGAAAAGAAAGCTAGTATATTTAGGAATTATTTTTCACAGAAATTGAAATGTAAAAGGGGTCGAGTTTCTCATTAATCCCCAATTATGCAGAATACATTTAGGTAACTATAAATCTACATCTTTTTCAAGCACTCAAGTTAATCAGAGTTTTTCTAAAAATCAGAAAGCCCAATGGGACTGAATTTTTGCAAATGTAAGGTATGTGGGTGTGCATGCACCACAAATATCAGCTGCTAAAGCAGTGTACCCCATATCCTTTCTCCTAAATGTCCCTGTCGCTCACCAACCTCCAACAGCAAGCAGACATCCTATTAACTGGAGCTTTCCACAGCTGTGGCCCAGAATGCAGCCACTCCACTCCACCATGCCATTATCCCGTATTGCTACTAAATCTGCTGTAAAGTGATACCTGGGCTTCTAGTTTGCTCCCTCATTGTCCAGGGGTTGAATGGTTCTGTTCAGCCAGAAAGCCTGGAATGCACACCTGGCTGTAGAGGGGGCCTGTTTGTGTGCCAGGGACAGGGTGTTGCATTTCCCTCTCTAATGCAGCTGAAAGGATGCCTGGAGCTCATTATTCCTGAGGTAATCTTGAAGGTTGCACTATCAAATACTGCTTGCAGGCAGAAAAGGGAGGAGAGAAGCGTATTTGAGATATTTGAGAATCCTTGCACTTTTTTTATGGTACATACAAGAGGTGTAAGATTGCTGATATTTCACTGCAGTTGAATCTTAAGCAAGGAGCACTCCTTCCCTGGAGACCTCCCTATCTGCCTGCTGCACCACTTATGCTAATGCCCTAATGAGGCTGTTTCTGTAGCCTCCAGTCTCCAAGCTCCTCTGACCCAGGTGATCACAATGCAAGCTCCTGCTTTATTGTGAGAACCTTTCTTTTCCCCAGACTAGAAGGCAGAGCAGGAGCTCAAGCAAGTGGCCGAGTGCTCAGATGAGGACACAGGGCTGCTCCAAGGCCCTGGGAGGCCAGGTGGCAGGCACTTTGTCTCACAGAGTCAGATTCTAAACAGCAGAAGTTGATTAGTCTTCAGCTGGTCTAGGTTACTTCCCTGAGATCGCCAGGACATTCTTGGTGATGCCAGACCCGAGGTCATAACTGATGTGTCCTAGATGCACGGGGCCCAGCCCCTGGAGATCGGATTACAGGTGGCCTGCGACCGTGTCAGGAATGGTCCTCAACTTTGGTTCACAAAAATAACACCAATGCTCAGAGCCTCCTACCACAGAGATCCTGATTGATTAAACTGAGGAGTGTCATTTAACTCTTCAGATGATTCTGACAAGCAGCTGGAGTTGAGACCACTTGCTGACGCCTTTCCTGAGATCCAGCAGCTTGCCATCCCAGCCAGGCTCCTGGGCTCTTAGGTGTATTTGCCCAGTTACTTCCCCAACCCCTGGAAAGCAGACTTAGCTCCTTTTAGTGTTTCCATAAGAAATCACTCAAAGCAAGCCTTCCATTATTCTAACAGAAGTTAATAAAAATTGGGAGTAAACAGGTTTCCAGGGAGGCAGAAAAGGTTCTGCCATCTCTCTGTCTCTCCCAGCTCCTCCTGCTCCACCCATTCCTTCCTCCTTCCTCCCTGCTCTAAGAAATGACACCAGATCCTCCCCTAGTTTTCTACAGAATGGTGAGTTCCACGTGGGCTCAAATTCCTAGGAGTCTCATCTTCGTTCCCCAAGCACTTATCTTATTTTTCCAACAAAATTCATAGGAGAAATTTGGGAGACAGTGTTGATGTAATACTTTTTCCTACCCCTTGTTATACACATACATGCACATGTGCACACACACGCAGGTACACATATGCGCACACAGATATACACATGAACATGCACACACAGATACACAGCTGCACATATGCACACACAGATACACACATGCATATGCACACACAAGTACACCGACATGTGCACACAGATACACACATGCACACAGAGATACACAGATGCACACATGCACACAGAGATACATTCACATGCACACACAGATACACGTTCACATGTGCACACACAGATACACACACCTACATGCACACAGATGCACACACACATGCACACGCAAACACAGATACACAGTTAACACATGCACATGCAAACAGATACACACATGCATGCACACAGATACATGCACACACAGATTCACACATGCACATGCATACACAGGTACATACATGCACATACACACAGATATACACACGTACATGCACACAGAGATACACACAGGTACACACACAGATACACACATGTGCACATACACAGATACACCCACACACAAAGATACACATCACACACAGATACATGCACACAGATGCACACACGCACACACAGACGACACACACACACTTGGTAGTTCATAAGTACTTTCGTGTAAGTCCCTGCACGTGCTCCTCTATGGTAGGCCCATTGTACTCTTCCATTTTTCAGATGCAGAAACTGAGGCACAGCATGATTAAACTCACAGAGCCACTACAAACTTGAACCCAGCTTTAGACCCCCAACCCATGTTCTCTCTTTTTATAGCAGTTTGCCTCTTCAATCAAAAAGTGTTTCCTAGGCTAATGCTGCTTCATACAGTTTCTCTAAAGAGACTCCTTATGCTAACCCCAAATAAGCAGCCTCCAATCCATTAGAACCTTAGAAATTTAAAAAAAAAAAAAAAAAAAAGGGAAGAACCTGGAAGGGCAGGACCACAGGGGGAAATTTAAAGGCTCTATATGTTAAAAATATTATGGGTTCCCTCCTACTCCCCGAGCCCCAGGCTAAATGTACTTACAAATAATACTAATCCAAAAAGCCAGTATAAGGAAAGCCTACAACGTTTTGCTTTTTCTAATGATAATTCTTTTAATGAAATATCAAATGGAAAATCATTTCCAACATTTGTTTTCCTAGTCCTTTGGTTACCTCTACTTTTCTGGGGTCCAGAGCATTTATTTCTGTCACCCACTAGACACTCAAGCCCTGGACGAGAATCACAGAAGGCGCCCTGAACATCAGCCAGCAGGTTAAGAACCCCAGAGAGCAAAAAGCGAGGGTCCTGGCAAGGGAGAAGTCAGGGAAAGAAAAGGAAGAATCAGCACATTCCGAGAGAGGAAGGAGCTGTGTACCCAGGATCTCAGTGAAGGAAGGCCACCTGGGGCCTCACCAGGCCACCCTTGGGGGCTCATGAATCAGGGAAGCAGAAGAGGGTTGCACAGATGCTGCCCAGAGCCCCCAAGCATGGGAACATCTTTCCTCTCCACCTGGCTGTGGTGGGTGCAATGAGCCATCACTTCCACAGTCATCAGACTCTCACAGTGGGGAGCAGAAATCCACCTACCCCTAAGATATGAGCCTTCCTCCTCCTCTCCAGGAACACATGGGAATTAGCAAAAGCACAAACAGCCCATGTGTTACTTTGCAGAGTCCATAGGCCCTCAGGATCAGCATGTACATACAGATGAATTGTTTTGAGCAAGTCAGAATGCAATTATTTCATTTTTCTTTGCATTCTGCATTGTTGATGTTTAGAAATAAATTGCTCCTGGTGCTTCTGATTTACAAGGACAAAAAACGAATGCAGAAAACGGGTTCAGTGGAGTGATTTGAATTTCCATTACAATTACAGTTCTTTTCAACCATATGATTCTGTGCTTTCCTCGTATACATCAGCCCAGTGCTGATTGTGCTTGGATGCTGAGACTCACCCTGCCAGGGCCCCATCAGAAGCCCCATCACACAGCCCCAGCTGTCACAGGCTGTGGAGTAGACTGCGACTAAGTGCCATGGTAAGCCACTAATAAAACTGGAGTGCCCCTCAGAGCTTCTTCTGGGGATCAGCAGGGGAGGAGGGTGTGGACAGTTTAGCTTCCCAGATAACAGAGGAATGGGGCTTCTGCAAGCAGAAGATGGAGGGCCCCTGACACTGACCAGCAGATTATTCCAACCAATAGCAGCCGTGCCACCAAAACTATCGGCATCCGGTGCTTCTCTGTGCCAGGTATTATGATGAGAATTGGGCGCATCTGATGCTAGCCACAGCTCTGTGAAACAATGTTGTTATTAGTCTATTTTACAGATGAGAAATGGAGTCTCAGAGAGGTCAATAAGTGGCAGAGGTGGGATCTAAATTCAAACTGGTCTCATATTCTCATATTCCCTGCACAAGAACACAGTCCCTAAATTCAGTGCCACATCCCCAGAGCTCTGGTTTGCTAACTCCAGTGGCCCCGAATGTGGGCTGTGGGGGAGTCGAAATGATGCCTCTTCTTCCCTCCAGCAACAGACAGCTCTCCGAATAGTGTATAGAGAATCTTTACAGGATCAGCCTTTCTGTCCCCAGCCCTGATATGACCCCCACCCCAGAGGCAGTCTCTTTGGTCTCTTCCCCACTTCCTGCTCTGTGCTAGTTCACAACCCCGAATCATGCAGGCCTTTTTCCAAGTCCCAGGGCTCTGCTGACAATCCCAGATTTTCATGTACTCTACCTAAGGTGCAACCCTGCTTGGAGCACCAACATTTTTAAAAGCAGGGTGTGGAAAAAATAAGCTAGATGCAATGGCACATGCCTGTAGTCCCAGCTACTCAGGAGGCTGAGATGGGAGGATAGCTTCAGCCTGGGAGGTTGAGGCTGCGGTGAGCCAAGATCATACCACTGCACTCCAGCCTGGGCAACAGAGCAAGACTCTATTGCAAAAAGAAAAGAAAAGAAAAAGAAAAAGCAGGGGTGGGGGCAGTGCTTAATGCAAGAGGGCGCTTGTGCCAACATTTCTAGTGCTCAATTACCCAGTGGTTACCTGCTAGGTAGGCACTTCACATGAGGAAGGAGGGGAATTTCAGGTGTCAGCAGCAGAGACACTGGAGGCTTTTCAAATGGCACCATTCAAGCAACTTGCTCTATTTAAGGTGAAGGCCAGTTACCCACAACTGTGAGTGCCCTTCAGCCACCCTCCACACCCGACACTGCAGGACAGGACCAGCAGAATGAGATCCTTCCATCCAAGACATTCCCTGGCCCTGATGCCCTGGGTCAGCCCAGTCTGGGACCAGCAAGCCCGGGAACTAACATGGATTGAGCTCCGCTCTCTTTTTATCCCATTAGCCAAGTCCTTGGTGTTTTGTTCACCATTTTAAAATACAATCAGTCCGATCTTACTTTGTGTCTTGCCTTCCCCCCTCCCCGCCCCCCGCCCCTTCTTCCCCTCATGACCTCTAGAGACTGAAAAGAATGTTCAGGATTCCACTTTATTGCATTAGCGAAACTAAAATAAGACCCATGGACCCTGTGGATACAAAATTATCCCAGGGAAGGGCTAGTCTAAATAAAAAATTAAATGAAGATATGACAGTGGCGTGGCTTATTACTGACCGTATGAACAGCAAAATAACCAGACAAGGTACTAGTTCAACATGAACAATGTACTCTCATTTCTGATTCATGTTTTTCCCAATGCCTGCATGAGCCTTTATCCAGGGTGAGGACGAGCCAGGCAGTTCAGAGGCGGGGCTGGCATGCGGTATCTCACATGCCTCCTCCAAAGACCTGATGCTCTTGAGGGCACAGTGGAAAGAAGACCTGGTGGTTGGAGTGGCTCTGTAACTAATTCTTTTTAATTAAAAGACTTCATTTCTTTTAGTATTTTTAGGTTTACAGAAATGTTGAATAGAAACTGCAAATAATTTCTACATATTTCTGGCCAGGAGTGGTGGCTCACACCTGTAATCCTGGCACTTTGGGAGGCCTGGGTAGATTACCTGGAGTCAGGAGTTTGAGACCAGCCTGGCCAACATGGTGAAACCCCATCTCTACTAAAAATACAAAACAAAACAAAAAAATTATAAGCCGAGCATGGTGGCGCATGCCTGTAGTTCCAGCTACTCAGGAGGCTGAGGCAGGAGAATCACTTGAGCCTGGGAGACAGGTTGCAGTGAGCAGAGATCGAACCACTGCACTCCAGCCTGGGTAACAGTCCGAGACTCCATCTCAAAAATAAAATAAAAATAAAATTTCTACATATTTCCTCTCCTTCCCAAGCCCTGCCCTGAATTTCCCCTGTTATTAACATCTTGCATTGGAGTACTATATCTGTTACTATTGGTAAGCCAAGATAGAGACGTTGTGATCAGTTCAAGTTACATTTGTATAGTATATCTGTTACCATTGGTAAACCAATATAGATACATTGTTATGAATTGGAGTCCCTGGCTTACATTAGAGTCCATTCTTTGTGCTGTACACTGTATGGGTTTGGACAAATGTATGATGACATGCAGCCACCATTACACGATCATGAAGAAGTTTCAGTGCCCTAGCAAGCCCCTGTGCTCCACAATTCATCTCCCTCCTCCTCCTCCTGCCCAACCCCTGGCAAACACTGAAGATTTTTCTGTCTGCCTTTTGCAGAATATTATATAATTGCCATCACACAGTATTTAGCTTTTTCAGACTGACTTCTTTTACTTAGCAATGTGCATTTAAATTCTCCATGTATTTATGTGGCTTGGTGGCTCATTTCTTTTTGTCACTGAATGAAATTTCACTGGGTGGCGGTACCACAGTTTATCCATTCGCCCACTGAAGGACATCTAAGTTGCCTCCATTTTGGAGCAATTATGAATAATGCTGTTGTAAACATTCATATGCAAGTTGTTAGGTGGACATAAGTCTTAAACTCCTTTGGATAAATACCTAGTAGCATGATTGTTGGATCCCATGGTAAGACTGTTTAGTGGCCAGGCATGGTGGTTCATGCCTATAATCCCAGCACCTTGGGAGACCGAGGCTGGGGGTGGAGGAGGATCATGAGGTCAGGAGTTCAAGACCAGCCTGACCAACATAGTGAAACCCTGTCTCTATTAAAAATACAAAAATTAGCTGGGTGTGGTGGCAGGCACCTATAATCCCAGCTCCTCAGGAGGCTGAGGCAGGAAAATTGCTTGAACCTGGGAGGCAGAAGTTGCAGTGAGCCAATAACACGCCATTGCACTCCAGCCTGGGCGACAAGAGTAAAACTCTGTCTAAAAAAAAACACACTGTTTAGTTTTGTAAGAAGATACCGAAGCGTCCTCCAAGTGGCTGTACCACTTTGCATTCATTCCCGGGATGCTCCTATTGTTCCTCACCAGCATTTGGTTATAATTAACTTTCTTAAAGTGCCCAGGTTAAAATATTTGTGTAAAAAAAATCAATATTATTTGACATATTCCCTGTATTCTCACATGTGTTCTGTGTTACCATCCAGTGAGGGAGCTTTTACTATCCTTGTTTTATAGATAAGGAGACTGAGGCTCAGATTGATTATACGAAATACCCAAGGTTACACAAAGTGCCCAGAGCAGGGGCTAGCACCTGGTTTCCTGCCTAAAAAGCCCATGTCCTCTTGAGTCCACCCCACTGAACCAGCCTTCACAGAGGGAAAGCAGAAAATACTGTGCAGGGAACCATGGCCCAGGCTGGCATGCTCTATGAGGACTAAATTATCCAGTAGATAGAGAAGGTAACTCCTAAAGACAACTAAACATCTTTTGAGTAAAACTTGATACTTACCATTTTAAAAATTAATCCCAGCCATTATGAGAAAGATCTGAATTCTGTTGGACTTTCTTACCACTATTTTGTGTCTTAGAACCACTTTTATGTTTAAATGACATAAGAAAGCATACTAAAATATTTTCAGTGCTTTATCCTTTACATTCTTTAATTCAGCCCTGCCGTGTCCCTTGTCATCTCTCAGTCTATCACCAGCATTGGAAATTCAACCATTAGAAATGCATTCTTTCAGGCCTTTATATAACTTTTCAGATTTTCAATAGGTGCCTATTAAAACCTAGGTACTGGGGGAGAGGGAAGGGAAGCAACATGTGTATTTGGATTGCAAATTTATTCACAGTGGAGCTCAGATATGCAGAGGAACTCGAGTTCTTTACATCTGCCTGTTCCTTATCTGAGTGTCGCATGAGCATGAGCAGCTTCTGGTCCACTCCAGTAACCTTGGTCCAGCGCAGTCCTTTACACATTTTCCTTAGTTAATTCTCAGCCATTTGGGGTGAAATAGTTTAGTCTCGCGAATTCCACCCTCTTCCTTCAACTGCTCCCTCTTAGGCAGGACTTGCGCTGGCCCTGCCCTGGTTCCTCCGTGTGAGTCACTGCCAGTGACCTGAGCTGTCCACCCAGCGTCTGCCGCGGCCATGCATCTCCTGCAGGAGCTCTCTCCTGCTCTCTTTCTCCTTCACTCTCTGGCTAACTCCTTGGACTTTTAAGCATTCACATCCAAGGGAACTAAGAGCCCTTTGAAAGAACAAAAGTAACCCCTCCTCAGCCTGACTGCTCACACCACCCAGATTGCAGGCACTTATCACAATTCCAACTTTATTACATTAGCAAAATTAAAATAAGACCCATGGACCCCATGAATACAAAAAGAAATCCCTGTGCACTGTGGCTTTCTTTCAGAGTCTAAAGGAATTTCCAGCAACTTTTACATGCCCATGTTGTTTCACTAAAAAGGTCATTATCTTGTCCTCTGCTGCTGTGCAATAAAGCTTACAAGACATTATTGGGGGTGGGTGGGGGCGGGGAGCTAAAAAAGCATTAGTTAATACATGTAAGATAGTGAACACTTTAATTTTATTGTGTAATATTTGAAAGGCCCAAAGGAATACGTACAGCAGAGATGTAAGCTTAATAAGGAAATGGCCATCTGTGAACCCCCCAATGGAAGAACCAGAGTTTGTCCACCCTGCTCCTGTGTCACCCTTCTCCATCCCCACAAATAACCACTGTTTTTCCTTAGTGTTTTTATGTTGTTGTCATTACTGGTAGCTTTATCACACATGTATATTAATTCTGCTTGCTCTTGAGCTTTATAAAACTGGATTAAGATTTTATATAGCATTCTGCAATTTGCTTTTTCCACTCCGTATCATGTTCTAAGATTTATCCGCGTTGTTGCTGGTAACCATTGTTAATAGCATTGTGTGCATATACCATAATTTGTCTGTTCTCCTATTAATGGGTAATTGAGTTGTATCTAATTTGGGCTCTGTTATAAACAATGCTGTTATGAACTGCCTTGTATATGTTTTCTGGCGGAGGCAATAGGATTTATACCTGAAGAATTGCTGGGCCATTAGGCAGGTAAAGATTCAACTTGACAATCTAGTGGAGTCCAGTGATTATGTACACGAGTTTTGACACTACACTGCCTGGTTTCAGCCTAGGTTCTATCGCTTGCAACTTGTGTGACTTGGGGCAAATTACTTAACTTCTCTGCATCACCATTTTCTCAACTGAAAAATAACAATAATAATAGTTCCTATCTCATAAAGTTGTTTTAAGGATTAAATGACTACAACTTTGCCAATTCCACTCAAGATTTTATCTTATGTTTACAACACCATGAGGTGGTCATGATGATGCCCATTCTACAGATTAGAAAGTGCTGAGTTCAATGACTCACAGTGGTCTGCCGGCTAATGAGTGACGGAACGGGGATCAGATTCCTGGCCTACCCATCCTCAGAGCCAGGTTTATTTACATCTTGCTGCCCCCCTACCCACCTACATCCTTAACATTCTGCTGGCTCGATTTCCTTACTAGCCAGCTAAGAGCAAGTCTCCCTCAAAACAAAGCCTGGGGTTGGGAAGGTCGGCAGGCACCACGAATTGGGGAAGAGTGTCATAGAGGAAGAGGACAAGGGCACCACCAATGAATTTCACCTGTTTTTCTCTGAAAGCAGCCTCACCTCCCTCCTCCAGGCCCCTCTTGCTCCCTCTAAACTGTTTTGACTCCAGACCAGAAGTGTGAATCAATGCTACATCCACATTCCCATACCTCACACTCTGAGAAACTGCCCCTACAGCCTCACAAGTGTCCCTCCACCTGCTAAAAGTTTTCTACAAGGAAAGGAAGTTGTCTAGAAATCAAAGAAGGCAAGGTCTGACCATCCCTATCTGTTCCCTATCCCTCCTTCACTGGGCTGAGACTCATTCACACCTGGCCTGGGCCCCAGGAATCTGGACCCCTGGCCCCAGTGGCCTGGATGGCTGACCCCTGGCTATTGGCTTGGAAACTGCCCTCAGATCCCTTTGCCTACAAAAGACTTGGCTCCAACCTCTTCCCATCAGTCATTTATTTTCATAAGTGCCCAGTGATTCATTTCTTTTGAATGAAGGGCAAGAAAAGGAGATGCATCTGCACAATATGTACAGTTTTCTGCAAACGCCATCACCATCAGGAGTGGCTGGGCTTTCATTCCCCATAAGCTGAGGCCAAGATGAAGCTTCTGCGAGCAGAAGCTGGGGAAGTGGGTAGCTGGCTGCATGAAGCCCAGGCCAGGGACGATGAAATGGGATTTTCTTTTATTATAACACCCACCTGCCTTCCCTTTACGATTTAATACCTCAACTACTTCCCATCTCATCAGGTCAACAAATACCACTAAATTGCTGATACAGTCCCCCAAAATGTACTCTTTCCTCAATAAGAGGTTTCCTAAACACAGACCTTTCTTCTGAAGCAGGCAGGCAGCGCTCAGGAGGCAATTTCTGATCTTTTGTTACCAAAGATGGTTTTCTCCTTCCTGTCCTAACAGTAGAAAAAGACCATTTCAAGGATCACTCATTTTTTCCTCCCAAAGCTAAGAAGTGACATCATGCTCATTTGCATTCTCATTGGCAAATCCTCCACACCACCCAATTCACCCAGTATATTTTTTATTCATATTTTTTAAAAAGAACACAGGCCATTTCTAAGCAGAGCACAATAGGCATTGTTCTTGTTTATGACGTTTTCATCCATCATTTGCCCCCCTGGGAGCAGGAACAGGAGACAGTGGCAAAGCCCTGCTGGTGGTAGATGCAGGACAGAGGCGGGGTAAGAGTGCCCCCGCCCACGCAGATGTGGCTGCTCGGCGGAGCAGAGCTCCAGTCACTGCCCATGCAGCAAGGCTCTTCCCATGTCTGCGATTAGGGTAGAAAATCACTCTTTCCTCTGCCTCACTGGCAATGACTCCTGGTTATGTTGTTTACGTTCAGCTCAAGCTGTGTGCCACACAGGCCAAAACAATAGGGGAAAAAATCGATCACACGGTTGGGAGGTTGTCTAACAAGTATTTTTTTTTTTATTAAACATGAATTGAGCACTAACTATGTGCTAGGTATTATGCTATTGAATCCTTACGATAACATCACGAGTTAAGTGTTACTAGTCTTGTTTTATAGATCAAGAAACTGCATGTTAGGAAGGTCAACTTCGACAACCAATGTCACCAAGCTAACCAGGGGAGAGCCTCTTGCCATAAAGACTATGAGGTTATGCTTTGGACTGGGGATCCAAGGCTCTGGGCCTTTTCTCTTCTCCTCCAGCCAGTCTTTATCCATTCATTCATCCAACAGAGCATGTGAGTCTGGCTAATCGACCGGTGTATGCTTAAAGCCCAGTGCAATGTTTGGCGACCTCAGATTGCAGGAAGAGAGGCAAGTGCACAAGAAACAACTGAGCTCATTTGTGGGTTGTGGGAGAACCACTCCAATAGAGTGGGTGAGGGGAGTTAGGGATGACACTCAGGTTTCCTGCTTGAACAACTAAGTGGACAGATACTTTCAGTTACTAAGATAGAGAAGACTAGAAGAGGACATCATCTGCGGAGAGCAATGAGACATCACAACATTCAGGATTGTGTCATTTTGAGGTCCTATGAGACATCCAAGAAAGTGTGTCCAGTCAGCAGTTGGATAAAACGTAAAGGTTTAGGCTGAAGGTATAAATATGGGAATTTTCAGCAGATTTTTGGGAATTGATGAGATTGTGAAAAAGAGTATAGCCTAGAAAGAGAAAGGACAAAAAGGGGGATCCACATTTAGGGAGTGGGAAAGAGGAAGAAGCTAACAGGAAGACTGAAAAGAGGCTGGAAGAGAAGTGTGGGCAGAAAACCAAAGAGTGCATGGTACCCTGTCTCCATATTGAAGAGAAATGAATTTGGAGAAGTTGGGACTAGGCCACTGTGGTGGAATCCCTAGAACTCAAGGGAGATGGAGACAGAAGGGACCTCAAGATTTGGCAGTTTGAGAGTTTGGTAAGAGTCTTAACAAGGGCAAAACGTTTTGGGAACCATAGAGTAAAAGCCAGAAAGAGTGGACTCATGAGTGAATGAGAGAAGTGAAGTGGAGCCAATGTGTACAGTCAACTTTTTCCAATTTTTCTAGGAAGGGATACAGAGAAATGGAATGGCAGCCAGAACAGGGTGTGAGGTCCAGGGGAGATTTCAGGAGGGAGAGATAATTGCATGTGGGTTTACTTACTTTCTGCTTTGTGGGAATGGTCCGCGGAAGGAAGAAAGAGCTTCAGATGCAAGATAGAGAGGGACTGAGTGAGTGAGGGAGGGAGGGAGTCCTTGAGAAGGAGAAGGAGATGGGGCACTGCCCATGGTGAGGTCATGAGAGATACTAAATTTAGGAGAATGGAAGAAGAAAAGATGAATGCTACAGTGGTGGGTTTGGTAGTGGAAATGGAGTCATTAATGTTTAGCACACCTGTATTAAGTGCCTATCGTACGCCAGGGCTGCTAGGCACTGGGGAAGCAAAGGTGAAGAGTAGTCCATGCCCCTAAAGAGCTCATGGTCACACAGACAGACACCTGTGTTAGAGCATCATCCCATGCAGTTACAGGGCCATTTGGAGGACCTTATGGGAGCAGGAAGGAAGGGCACAACCCACCCCACTGTTGGGTCAAAGAAATCTTGACAGGGATTTGTTTGACCAGGGGGCCAGACTCACACTCCAGTAGGTGCTTAATACATAACACTCTTTGATGTTAATGATTATTTACAATGCTGATTTTCTACACATGGAGGTCATGATTTGGGAACTGAAATCAACAGAAAAGTCTATTATTTCTCTCTCCTCGCCCTATGATGCAGATAATATAACGTGCAGCTGCCTGGATGACTCCAGATTGAACTCTGACTGCCTCCAGATCGAACTCTGACTGCCTCCAGATCAAAACAATCAGTTCCTTTGATAGCAATTGCAAGGCCTTTGTGGTCTATAATGTGGAGAACTGGTGATGATGGGTCTGGTGAGGCTAAGCAGACTTTTAACCCAAGACATAGCAACTGCAGCACAGCCTGACAAAACATAGGTCCTTCCTTCATTCTTAAAGCAGCCCTCTCAGAGGTGAGCTTAATGCTGCAGGCTTCTCTCTGGGTGGATACCCTGAGAATTGGCTGTACTGTTCCCCTGGAATTCTTTGACAGGAGTGTTTGCCACTCTGCAGAGCTCTTGTTAGAAAATGGACAGAGGAGGCAAGGAAAGGAGCACAGCCCTGTCTCAGTCTCAAAACCAAAGGCCACAGACCCTGCAGTAATGTCTAATGCAATTTGCATACCCTCTCTGAGTAGCACAGTGAGAAAAACCATATCTCAGCAAGTGGAAGTGGATGCCCAATGAGATCAAGATGTATGCAAAAGCATTGGTTCTTGGAGAGCAGCCTTGGGGGGCAATGTCCATAGGAATAAAAAAGAGATGGTTAGAAACGATTTCCTTCCAGATTGTACGTGTCCTAACCCCAACTCCATCACCCACTCCTTTTGCACACAATGTCTAACAGATATTAGATGCTTTGGGAGGCAGAATATTGTCATGGCTGAGAGTACGGGCTCTGGAGCCAGGCTGCCAAGTTGGTCATGGATCAGCTGGGTCCATTGACTTGACCTCTTTGTGCTTCAGCTTCCCTTCCTGTAAAATGGGGATGATGACGATCATAGAAGCTACATCACAGAGTTGTGAGGATTAAATAGAATAGTGCCTGGCACATAGCAGATATTTGATAAAAACAAACTTAATGAATACCAAGAAGGAGCAGGGTGAAGAGCAGATATGTCAGAGTAGACGTGCTTCCATTGTTAGAAGACAATGCAGTGAGGCCAATTCATCAGGATTGCTCCCTTCTAAGGCAAGCTGTATCTGCTGGCTGAGGGTGTGACGAGCTCAGAAACAAAGGCACAGGCTGAGAGCATTTGTGCTTCACTGGGTAGTGAAAGGAAAAAGAAATAACAAGAAGCAAGTCAATTATATTCCTGAGACTGGCTGTCCAAGATGTACCATCCCTTCCACCAAACTAAGGAACTGAAAGAACATTTACATTCATTAAAAATTTATCTTTCCAGGAAAAAAGAACCAGACTTTTTTTCCTCTGGTGAAAAACACGAAAAGAAGATGCCAGAAGTTTGCATGAAAAGTTGGGTCTCCCTTCTTTAGCTTTGGCAAGAAAAACAATATTAAGAAAGTTCTGCTGTGTGTTTGGGATGTGTTTATGTTGATTGGGGTGGAAGGAACTATATTGTTTTTAGCATTTGGCAAGGATTTAAATTATGCGAATAATAAATACCACCAAATTGCTGGCCCTTGGAATATTAGAGTATTAATTGTGCAAACTCCCCACATACAAAGCAGGCTGTTTTTTTCTGTTTCATGTCTTGCAAATCGGAGTCCTGAAAATATGTGCAACAGGGGATGAGAAAACCCATCCATGTGGGAGTTGATTGGCTCTATCATTTCATCATTCTGTCACTCGTTCCATCAGGTATTCCCTCTTAGGAGTGGCCCTCTGGCTGAACTAACATTATATTCAGCCCACATTCCTACAGATCACATAACTGGTCCCCTGTGCTGGCCATTAATGCAGGTAAAAGCCAGAACCCATTGCTCTATCAGCTAAGATTTTCTCTAACTACAGATAAGGGAATGTGAAGAAAGCCACTGCCTCTCCCTTCCGACTCCCACTCGCAGGAATAGCAGCTCCTGCTGCTCATTAGGAAAGACCATCTCTATTTCCTGTCCTCCCTTCCTGCATCTCAACTGACTGCCTGGCCAGCAGTTTCAGCCCCATTAGGAAACCAAATGAGAGCTTCATCCAGAGTGCCATCCAAGCAGACCAGCAGAGATGCTCAGACCAGGCCAGCTCGTGCTTCAAGCTTCAGCCTAAGGAGCCCAGTGGCAGGACATTTGTTACTGGTTGCCAATGTGTGAGCAGCATGCGGGCCTAGAGTGGGCCTATTTTCCTCAACCAGGCTAACTGACAAAGCTTCAGTCACTTTGATAAGAAAAAGGTTCCCAGACCTGATCCTGGAGGAAGTCAATGTGTCTCTGTTAGGAAACCATTACACTATTTTTTCCAGTCTATGTTACTTTTAATGCTATTAATTTTTATTAAGGTTATTTTTATTATTGATGACCATTATTATGTTTTTCTACAGATAAAATTGAATGCTGGCCTACTATTAATTGCATTAGGGGATGGGACTTGACACATTTTTTAAAAAATATTTTTATTATAAAGTAAGATTGCCACGTTCTAGAAAATCTGGAAACTAGAGAAAATAAAAAGAATCAACTCAAATCCCACCAGTCTAATACAAACACTATTAGCATTTTGGTGAATTTCCTTTGAGTCTTTTTCTTATGCATATTTTAACATGGTAGTAATTATCTTTACTTATATTTGTACCTTCCCCTTTTTTTCACTTAGCATAGTTATCATATGCAATTTTCATATTATATAATTCTCATAAATGATCATTCTAATGATTCCATAATATTCCATCAAGTCTGTGAACCATGATTTATTTAACCATTTCTCAGTTGTTGAATATTTAAGCTGTTTATGCTATTACCCTTACAGATTTTTCAGTGTTTAGGATTATTTTCTTGGAACAGGTTGACAAAAGTGGCAATACTTACTGTACCAGAAGGCATGAACATTTTTTGACTGCTGGTACACATTGCCAAATTGCTTTCTAATCCACATTTTAGCCTAACCTGTATTCTGCAGGCTTTTGTGGCGCAGTCTCGACTCACTGCAATCTCCACCTCCCAGGCTCAAGTGATTCCCCTACTTCAACCTCCTTAGTAGCTGGGATTAAAGGCACACACCACCACGCCTGCCTAATTTTTTTGTATTTTAGTAGAGATGGGTTTCACAATGCTGGCCAGGACGGTCTTGATCTGACCTGGTGATCCGCCCGCCGCAGCCTCCCAAAGTCTGGGATTACAGGCGTGAGCCACGGTGCCTGGACTTCTGTAGGCTTTTTAATCAGCAGTGTTGTTTTATATTTTGGAGGGACATGACATGACCCTTACATTGCATCAGATGGTAACATCTGGGCTCTCTTGCCCCTTAGAAAGATGGCTTCTTGAGAAGCTCCTCCCACTCCCTTGGAATGCTTCATATCACAGGTCATGTGATGGACAAGGAAGGGACAACTGAGGCTCTGACCATGCAGGAGGTGGGGGCAGTCTTGGAAAGAAACATACTGGTGCATTTCTTTGTAAGGCTGAAAAGCAGAAAATTAATGTCAGACTTGTCATGCCTAACTCAAAATGCTTGTTTCTGTTGTATTAAGATATTTCCATAAGGAGACACCTGGCTTGCTGTCACCAGGCCACATGTAAATAATGAAAAACAACTCTCTGAGGACAAAACTATGGAGGAATCCCCCTCCTTTCCATCACCCTCCCACCCTCACCTGCCACGTTCCCTTGCCCCATGAGGATTCAGTAGAGTTTAGTATAAGATTCTCTCCTACATCATCTGTGCAGGCAAAATGTGATTTGAGGACTTTTCTCCATAAGAACACCATCCCCCTTAACACACTGGGTTTTTCTATCTCCACACAGGTAGGAAATCAAAGCTATAACCCCCTGGGCTTTAAAGGAGTGCTTCTTGAGAATAAATTCATTGTCTATGGTCATACCACCCTGAATGCACCCAATCTCATCTGATCTCAGAAGCTAAGCAGTGTCGGGCCTGGTTAGTACTTGGATGGGAGAGTGAATTCATTGACCATTGGTGATCATGAGGTTTCTCCTCAACAGTCATAGGTGATCCTCTGTAGTCTATTTATGATGCAATTGACTATGCTTTTATTTCTACCACCAATTAGTACTATGTCCAGATTCAGGACAAGCTCTAAGTAAAATGGTGATAGAAGGTAAGTCTGACTTTAAGACTACCAAGGTTGTACAGGTTGTTCACTGCACAACGGTCGAGGACATAAGTAGAGACTGATTCCCAGGCTACTAGCCTTTAACCAAGTCATGTATGCTAGCATGAGGCTATGTTCACTTATTATTATTATTCTAGCAGTGCCCTTCTAAAAGCTAATCTTTTTATTTGAGAGCAGTTTTAGATTTGACATACATAAAAGTTGCAAAATAGTACAGAGGGTTCCCACATACCCCACACCCAGTTTTCTCTATTGTTAACATCTTGCATTAGGATGGTACATTTGTTATAATTAATGGACCAGCATCGATACATTATTATGAACTAAAGTCCATACTTCATTTACAGTTCCTTAGTTTTTACATACTGTCCTTTTTCGTCCCAGGAGCCCAACCAGGATACCATATTGCATTTATTAGTCTTACCTCCTTAAGTTCCACTTGGCTGTGACACTTTCTCAGATTCTGTTTGTTTTTTGACCTTTGCAATTTTGAGGAGTACTGGTCAGGTATCTTGCAGAGTGTCCCTCAATTGGGTTTTGTTTGCTGCTGTTTTCAAGATTAAATTGAGATCGAGGGGGAAGACCACAGAGGCAAGTGCTGTTTCCACCATATCCTATCAAGGGTGTGTGCTCTCAACATGGCACATCACTGTTGCCGCCAACCTTGCTCACCTGGCTGAGATAGTGTTGGTCAGTTTCCTCCACTGCAAAGCTTCTCTTTTTTCTTACTTTCACACTATATTCTTTAGAAGGAAGTCACTATGTGCAGCCCACACTTAAGGAACAGGAAGCTATACTCTATTTCCTTGAGGGCAAGGCATGTCCATGAATTATTTGGAATTCTTCTGCACTGGAGTCTGTCTATTCTCCATTCATTAATTTCTGTATGTGTTCATTCAGTCATTTATTTGCATCAGTATGGACTTGTGCTTTGCGTTATAATCCGACACTATTTTGTTGCTCAAAGCATACCATCTTTCAGTTGGCTTCTGTGTCCCTTTGACATACCCTCATTAGTGTGGCTTTTTTGGAAGAGACTATCTTATGTGTTGAATTGTGTCTTCCTCCTCAAATATAATATATTGAAGTCCTAATACCCAATACCACAGAATATGTCCTTATTTTGAAGTAGGAATATTGCAGATGTCACTAGTTAGGATGAAATCATACTGGAGTAAGGTAAGCCCTTAATCCAGTGTGACCTGTTTCCTCAGAAGAAGAGGAGAGAGGCACACAAGGAGAAGAGGGCCATGTCACCACAGAGGCAGAGCTTGTAGGGACACATCTACAAGCTGAGGAATGCCAAGGAAACAAGGAAGGATTCTCTCCTCCAGGTTTCAGGGTAAGCATGACCCTGCAGACACCTTAATTTTTAAAGGTGCATTCTCTGGAACTGTGAGAGAATAAATTTCTGTTGCCTTTAGCCATCTGGTTGTAGTTATTTGTTATGACATCTCTAGGAAACTAGCACAGAGCATTTCCTTATTTTCCAGCACTACAAAATGCTCCAGGTTCATCCTGCATATTTCCTGATCCAGTGCTAGAATTGGCCATTTCTTCAAGGAGCCCCAGCTTTTTTAATTACAGAATGGTATTAGAAACCAAACTCTGGGTGTTAGGTGTGCTTGTTGCTACTGGAATGTTGTTGCCAGTAGGATTCACAGGAGATATAGCTGAGAAATATCTATGTGTATACTGGCCCTCACATATACTTAGCTATAAATATTTCCATATGTAACCATCTATATCTATATTAAGCTAAATATAAGTTCATACTTATATCTCATACTCCAACTCTGATTCATTACCATGTGGATCGGGATCACTCCTCCTTTTGCTTATCTGTAACCTCCCACTCCAGCAGTGAAACACCTGGCTCCCACCATCTGCCATCCATTTACTTAACTGTTCAATTTCAGTGCACATGTATAGCATATAGAATTGTTAACCTAGAGATTTCTTTTCTGAATTAATACACATGGTGCTAAATCAGCCAGTGGCACCCCTGCCTCCTCTCCAAACTGAATTTCCTCCCAGCTGAGTTCAAGAGCCTGTACTTTCTCCCTCATCTTCTCTAATACCCAAAACTAGTCTTATAAAGGGAACTACTATCAGTTATTTATATCCTTGTATTAGTCTGAATAAGCTAGGCAAACTGTAGGAACAATTAAACTTCAAAAAAATCTCAGCTTAGGACAACAAAGCTTTATGTCTTATTCCTATCGGATTCCAAGACAGCATGGGCAGCCCTCTTCAACTTTCAGCTTTATCATTTTGAACTCGTGGCCTCCAGAGTAGGGACAAGAGGGAAGAGAGGTCTGAAAGATTACGCAGGACTTTTTTAAGACCCAAGCCTGAAAATCACTTATATTCCCTCTACCCAGATGCCAATGGCCAGAACTCAGTCTCATGGCCTGACCCTAATTTCTAGTAAAGCTGAGCAATGCTCATCTTCCTGTGAGCCCAGGAAGAGGAAGCTATATGCTGAGCACATCACATTGTCTCTGCTTTAATCCTAGTGTGAATTCTAGTCAATGTGTTAACTTTCCCCAAATCATTTTTATTTAAAATCTTAGCTTTGTAACAAAAGGTCCTGTTTTAAAGGGAATTTTAAATACTCATAGCCAAGGGAAAAGAAGGTTTAGAGAAACTTTTAGCAACACCATCTTTGAAAATCTATCATATAGGTGGCCCCTATTTCTACCAATGAATAAGGTCATTTTTGATGGTATTCCACTTTTTAAAAAGCATCATCATTCCTTTTGTTCTTGAGAGCGAAGATGGTAAATCAAAGTGGGTGAGCCAGGTGGCTCATAGAGCCCTTGGTGTCCTTACAGGAGGCATGGGCTGAAGGGAATTGAGAAGCACCATTCAAGGGCACCTTCCACAATGTGATTTTTGCTGCTATAAGAGAATAAATGTTTTTAATAGCAAAGTAGATGAGCCCCATTCTTCACAGAATTTTAGTGTCAGGAGGAACCTTAAAAATGAGATCAAAATAATTTTCTAATGACACAGATAAAATGTTTATGATAATTTAACATTAAAGAAAGGGAGCATGATACAAAATTGTATACACAGTATGATTTCACTCCCTAATACACCATGCACAGAGAAAGCAGAATACACCAAAATACTAGCAGTGATTTCCTCTGGGTGGTAGAATAATGCGTGTTTTAAATTATCTTGTTTGTATCTTTGTATGTATTTTCTAAGCTTTCTATAATAAGTATGCATGACTTTTGTAACCTGAAAAGGAATGTTAAGAAAAAAATTTTAAGGTATTCTATTGAACTCATCTCCCCATTGTAGAGATGAGGAAACTGATGCCCAGAGAGATTAAATTATATGTCCAATATCACACAGATATTAAAATGAAAGGTTAGGAGCCAAGTGAGAGAGTCTAGCAGACAGAGACTGAGAGCCCAGAAAACGTCATCCCCACTCACACCCACACCATATCCACATCCACACCCACCCTTTTCACCCTCGTCAAAGTTTCCAGAGTTAAAAATGCTTCCTGGCCCCTGCCTCAGTTTCAGCCCAGAGGCCTGGAAGTTCTTGCAGCTGCTAGCTGTATCCAGGGAGAAAATATACACTTTTATTTAGCATATATGACAGATTTAAACTCATAAAAAACTAGGCCATAAGGCAACTTCATCCCATTTTATAGATGAAAAGACTTAGCCATGTTCCTGGTTGCCAGAGGCAAAACTGGGAAGCCTCCCTGCTGTGCGGTGTTTCTGATGCATATTAAAAGCTCAGTATGTATTTGTTGATTTCATGTAGCGACCACAATTGTATCCTATTCCTGAACTTGCAGGAGGATTTCACACCCTCCCCTGGATACACCTGCCAGCCTAGCACAAGTGGCCTGGCCTATGTATTGAGGAGATGGATCTGTTGCCAGATGTGGGCATCTGGGCACCTCTGGGTACTTGTTTACCTTTGCACGGGACATCCCCCAAGCTTGATGGTCTGTCAGGAGGCTGCTCAGGGAAGATATATACTGATGAGAAATCTCAGCCCCCAAATTCATTTTTCAAAGAAGCCAAGCAAATCTGGTGATTTATTCTCTGTCATTCTGATCCCAGCATATGTTCCACATCAGGTAAGTGAGATAGAAGGGATGGTTCAGCAAACATTAAGTTAAAAGAAACCCTGTCAGGCTTCCCCACGAATAGTTGGTTTTTATTTAAAGCCACAATGTCATTAATTACGTTGAGTAAAAAGCTAAGGCCGTCTCCTGCACCACATTCCTCTAGTGGACTCGGCAAAAGATTGGCTGCTGTTACACAATTGCAATACGCACACCCACACTAGCTTGGGTTTCTGCTGCTTCCTTATCTTCTTTCTTCTGCAGTCTTTTCTTACTTCCTTTCATTAAGTCTGAATTTCTCCCCGCCTGTCTCTCCCTGTGCTTCCATGTCCATCTCCCCTCTCCTGCTCTCTTTCTGTCTCGTCCTGCACTGTGCCGCCTGCTTCTCCCTCTGAAGTTCAGTCCTCCCTTCCAGACACAGCGTGGGGCTCCCTGTTGATGCCACAGAGCCAGACTCAGCCCAGCTTTCTTCACAAGCCGCTCCTGTGTTCTCTGCCTCTGGTGACTCACCTACCCTCTCTCCTTCCCTGCCAGCTCTGTGTCTCTTTCTAAAGGTCAGATGGTAGCAAAGCACTTGGTTCAGGTGACTCTGCTTGATCCTAAGACAAGAGTATTATGTGTGTCAGGTCATAAAACCTGAAACACCAATTGGAAAAAGAGAAGGCGTCATAATGATGCCTTGGTAGTAACCAATAGTAACTACTGTGGACAGAGCCATGCAATGGCTAGACAAGCGGAAGAGAGGAAGGATATTATAATTTTGTTCATTCATGTGAGAAGCATTTATTAAACACCTACTGTGTGCTAAGATTGATGCCAGGCGTTGAGACTATGGGCATAAATTTTAAAAGTTTCTGATTCTAAACAGCCTAGCTGGAGACATACACATAAAAACAATAATTACAGCGTGATGAGAGATATGTTATAATGATTGGGCAAGATTTTCAGGGAATGTAGAAGAAAAGGATTGTGTTGCTTGGGTGGGGCAAGTAGAAAAGGCTGTCAACATATGAAATTGTTTCCCAGGAGGCAATTCTGCAAACAAAAAAGGGAGGAAGATACAACAGGTTCCAGGGAGCGAGAATAGTGCTGTGCTGGGTCAGAGGAATGAAGGGCTGAATCCTGCTGGGTGGCCCACTGGGAGAGCATGGCTGGGACCTGGGTGAGCTGGGAGAGGTGAGATCTGTAGGGGATAAAGCTGCAAGATCTAAGGGCATGTCATGGGCCCTTCCAAGCCTTACCAAGCAGTCCAGACTTCCACGTGTGGACGATGGGGAGCACCTGAGGATGTCCAAGCAAGGGAGGGACATGCTCCATCTTACATTTTTGATCATTCACTCTGGCAGGTATGTAGATTGGCTTATCCATTTCCAAGACAGGAGGCTGGAGACAGCCATCCAGATAAGGGATGATAGGGATATAAACACAGCAGCAATTCTGGGCATGGGAGGCATTGGCTGAGTTTCTGCTGTGTTCCAAGTTCTGTGCTAGGAACTTTTACATGTATTACCTTGTGTATGTGTTCAGAAACACTTCAGAGCTCATCTTACCAAAACTGAGTACATTTATGTGGTAGGCTATAAAATAAGAATAACAGCTTTTCCATGCTGGACTTATACAAATGGGTCCTTGAATGGAATGGAAATGGCTTATCTTGGTATTTACATGGGCCCTGCATGATAACTTTTGTTCACAAAAAGCTAACATAGCACTCTCCGTACATTACTAGTAGGAATGGATGTTGGTACCACCTTTCTGGAGAGCCATGTGATCACACGCTTCAAAAGCTGTAACATATGCATTTTTTTTTATTCCAGCAATTTCTATTCGAGAAATTCAAATGAAGGAAAAATTTGGGATGTGTGCAAAGATTTCAGTAAAAGGGTATTTACTGCAGCACTGTTGTTATAGTAAAAACATAAAAGTAATACAAATTCCAACAATTGAGGATTGGTTTAACACATTATAGCACAACCTCATGGTTGCTTAGCTTGCAGGCATTAAATGCTATGGTGTGGAAGTATATTTACGGACATAAGATGCTCCCACTGATTTAGCTGCTCTTCAAAGATGCAGTCTCCATAAAAATGGGTGATTGCTATGCAAGCGCAACTTCAAGACAAATCCTCTGGCCTCCTCTTGCAGTAGTTTCCAAAATATTTTTAAGTGAAGAAGCAAGATACAGAACAACATGTAAAATGGGATCCCATTTTAATTAAAAAGAAGAAATATGTGCATGTGAAGCTCATGAATATACAACCCTAGAAAGGGTGCAGGATATCCACTGAAATGTTAAATGGATTCATCTCTGGGTCGGGGGGTCAGGGGGCTGGCATAATTTTCATCTTGCTCTTTTCGATTGTCTATAGTTTTTCTTTTTTTTGTCTACAATGAGCATGATTTGAAAAGGGAGGAAGGGAGACAACAGGTTTCAGGGAGAGAGAAGAGCCCTGTCCTGGGTCACAGAGGAATGCAGGGCTGAATGTTGCTGAGTGGCCCACTGGGAGAGCATGGCTGGGACCTGGGTGAGCTGGGAGATATTTTTCTCACATACCAGAAAAAGAGAGTAGAGGGAAGCCCTTCTGAGTCCTTTCAACCATGCAGCAGGCTGGTCCGCTCCTTCCTATTGCTTAATTTCTTCAGCCATCCTGCTCGATGGACTTGGTGTTTCTATTATCTTGGAAGGTACCAGGGATACAAGGATGATTCAACATGGTTCCTGTCTTCAAGGAGCCCACACTCTAACAAGAAGGCTGATCTAGAGAGAAATAGTTACAGCCTGGTGAGGAAGTGTATTTATGGACATGGAAAGATGTTCACACTGATTTAGCCCCTCTTCAAAGACGCAGATGGTAAACCAGTGATAGAAATATCTACGTGGTTTTATGTGGGGTCTGATTTTATCCCGTAGGTGGTAAAAAGTGACTTGCTTTGGGCTGCTAGTTCTGTTCGCCATGAATCATTCTTGTCTTGCCTAACACATGGTCGAGAAAGAGGCCAAATGATAGGATGGAAAGAGCAGTGTGCTGGGATTCAGCTTTGCTCTGGCCTTTTAACTAACCCCGGAATGCTTTATTGTTTTTTGAGTAAAACCTCATCATTTGGTGTCCAAGACCCTTCTCTCTCTGGCTCCAACCTACATTTCCAGCCTCATCTTTTGCCATTGCCTTCATTAACTCCATGCTCCTGCTTCTCACCTGAATTATGACTGTTCCCTAGACCTGCCACGTCCGGTGTTTTGCACATGTTTGTTTCTTCACCTCAGCAGTATTGACATTTGGGACCAGAAAATTCCCGATTGTGGGGAACCATGCTGTGCATTGTAGTATGTTTGCAGCCTCTCTGGCCTCCACTCACTGCATGCAGTGACATCCCTCTGGTCATGATAATCAAAAAAAATCCCCAGACATTGCAATCCAGCAATTAGCAAGCAATACACTCCACTGTACGAGGTGGGTCCAGTTTGCGGCCATGGCCCTGGGCATTTCTATACTACAGTCCTACTGGTTATGCTGTTCCAGGACCCTGTGGAAAGGAGACAGTTTCTTTCCTGACATTGGAGGTTTAGCACAGCTCACAGATGGCAGTGCTGACATCTCTCAAGAAGCCACATGGGGCATCTGTGATTGCAAATACAAACTTTCAAGATTTTTGGAGGCCTCCCATGGGCACCACTCTACTCCACTCCAATTGGACTACCCCAGGCAGGGCCTTGAAAGCTGGGGCACTGCTAGCTGGGTATGAGCCCCCATCTCTCAGGGCTCCTCTGCAAATGCTCCCTCCCCATGGGGAAGAACAGCAGGGAGAGGACTCAGTGAAAGAAGAAGGTGTTAGTGTGTCATAAGCAATCCCTCTGTTCTCTTTGGATTACCACAAGGTTTTAATAGTTGACTTCTGTGACCCCAAAATCCTTGGTTCATACCAGAGATTTGTTCAACTGAAGTGTTTCTGCAAGTTTTTGAGTCATGCTAGGGCCTGTGGCTGGAGAAGGATTCAATTTCTCTTAAGGGACCTGCATTAACCATACGGATGGCTCTGACACCTACTAGAGATCTGTCTGTAGCCCGTGCCCTGAGCACCATACCTCGGCTAAGATGTATCTTCCTGGCACTTGTATATCATTTCATTTGATTCTCACAACCACCCTGAGAAGGAGGCATCAGCGCATTTGCCAGTGGGAAACTGTCATTCAGCGAGGTTTCATCACTTGAGTAAGACAGACCTGAATCCCAGGTGTTTTGACTCTCAGGCTAGTGCTCCCTCCATGGCACCGCAGCACATTCCACCTGAAGCACACATTCCCTTCCAAGTACTCCAGCTCCTCCCTGTTCAGAGAGCATGAATGGAGCCTAGGAGAGGACAAGCTGCCCCTGAAGCAGCCACAGGAGGGAAGCCGCCTGCCAACCAGCCTGGACAAGCTTCTAGAGGTCAGGGCTCCTGGCAGAGCTGGCAGAAACTCAGGGATCCCCTGCAGTGAAGGTCACCCCACAATCTCCATGCCTGGCCTGACCTCCCTCTGGGGGCACTTCCCCAGGCTCCTACTGTGCTGCCTCAGGAGTCGGATCCAGGAGCCCCAGCTTGCAGAAAGGGCTACTGTCCATCAGCCTCGGCCATTGTACCTCCCCCAGGCCATAAGAGTCAGGGATCTCAAGGCAGCCCCTTTCCCAGAGTTCTTCAGTCAAGAAGAGCAGGGACATTGCCAGCGTGATATGTGGAAGAGCCCACGCTTGGATTAAGAAGATGAGAATTCAAGCCCCAGCTCCACACCCCTGCTCAATTCCCTTGTCTATAAAATGCAGATAACAGCATCTCCACCTCTAAGATCTGTGTTAGGCTAAAAAATAAAAATTGAAACAGCATATACATAAGGTAATACCCAGTATGAGGTACATTAAAGACATTCTTTTCTTAGGGAGTATCTCTTGAGCACCTACTATGCACCAGGAATGCTAATAGGCCCTAAGGACCCAGCAGCAAATGAGCCAGGCAGGTCCCAAACTGGGACTCATTTAGGAAGAGAGTTCAGATT
This sequence comes from Cheracebus regulus, assembly GCA_963574635.1. Lineage (NCBI taxonomy): Eukaryota > Metazoa > Chordata > Mammalia > Primates > Pitheciidae > Cheracebus > Cheracebus regulus. Next base: position 57,339 of record CAUYQU010064580.1, on the reverse strand, counting down.
CATTTAGAAAGATGAATTGAGGGAACTGGAAAAGAGGGGTGCAAGTAAAGCCAAACCTGTCATCACAGGGATGAAAGGAGAGTGACACTGTCCTGGGACTTATATTTGTCTCATGGGGAATCAAGATGGGCACCCCCTTCAAGGAGTTACCAGCCTACATCGTCTCCGCAAAGTTTGCTTTATTGGAAGTGTCCATCCTGGCAAGAAAAATACGCAGCTTGCTGTTTAACTCAGTGGGACTGGGGAGAATTTCTTTTTACTGTTGGGAACCAGCTTCCAACGCATCTATCTGAATTTTTTAAATCAATCAACTCCTTAAGTGAGCACAACTGGCACACAGCTCCTCATGTTTGCCTCCCATGGCTTGTATATTCTTTTACAGATAAACCAGGAAGTGAAAGGCGATGAAGTCTAAGAAGGGGGAACTGTTCTGGGACCTGGGGAGTTCGGTATTTGTTGGGTATTGCCCCAACGCTCAGGAAAACTAAAGCCTAGCAGACAACTGGCTACCAGTTGCATATTGGGAAAGTCTGTTATTATTTTATTAAGACAGACTGCATCTAGGAGTTCTCAGGTACAGCAGGGGTTCATCCTGGAGTGCTGTGGGGTGGAGCAGCTTATAGGCAATGTCCAAGGCTTGTTACAGAGCAGACAGGAGCAGGAGCAGCAACTTTAAAAATAGAAGCTTGAGGGAATATGAAGCTGGGCTCAGCAGGAGCCAGGCTGTCAGCTTGGTTACCATTTAGGATGCAGATACAATTGGTTCAGAAGACTAGTCAGTGTCTCTGTCTCTGTCTCTGAGAGAGCCCTGCCCTGGAGAAACTAACCCAGCCCACGGGCTCAGCTGTCCAAAGGAGAGTTTTTTCAGCTGGATCTGAGAGAACTTGATGGGTGCCCCTTTCCTCCTCTGCCCTGGGGAAGGCATAGGTCATATAAATGCAGCTTTGGGGTACAGAGCATGCAGCTCAAACCCACCGTTCACACAGTGCACACACACACTACTCCAGGCCTGGGTGAAGGCAGACATGCTGTCCTGGGTCCAGGCAGCCCAGGGCACTGATGACCAAAGCAAAATTCCACTGAAGTCAAACTAGACCTCACCGATAGCTCTTTGTGTAACTGAGAACAAAGTCAAAGGCCAAGGAGGCCCCACTTTCCTGCCACAGGGAACCAGTGTACAAGCTCTAGGCACCTGCTAGAGGGGGCTGAGGTGGCCTCCAGTGTGGACTTGGAGTTCTTTCTTCCTTCTTTTGCAATGAGGGCTTTCTTCCTAGGGCCTGTTTTCCTACAGGGTTAGAGTTAGGTTTTAGAGCCCTTGTCCCTAACTCTCTTCTCTACTTCCTATCCCAATTCATTTATTTAAAAAACAAAAAGCTTTACTATCTACTTCTTTATGTTGACATGAAGATTAAATACAAGTGCCTACATGCAAGTATCCAACAGAGTGGCAGCCACAAAAAGGTGTTTCTCCTCCCTGCTTTTCTTCAACCCTTGATATTCACTCACTTTACTCTAGGGACCCCATCACTTCTTTCTCCAGCCAGAGACTAACTCTCCGGCCTTGTTCCTATCTGATAAGATATTCAACAGTAAAAATGAACAAGTGGACAACGTCCTTACCTCCTTGGGGTGTGTTCTGCTGCTTGCACCTTTAGAAGTCCCAGAAGCATTCAAATAATTTGTAATCACATTGTTTATTGTTTTGGTTTTTTTTTTTTAACTTTTCATCTACGCATCACTTACTAAACACTATCTGCCAGATTCAGTAGTTGGGGCTGGGATAATAGAAATAAATAAGATATGTGATCCCTAGCCTCCAAGGAGCTCACAGGAAAACACACACACACACACACACACACACACACACACACAGCTTGATGTCCTTCCTATGGCAGAAGCTAGTGTGCTTCCTGTTAAAGAAAACCGTGAATTATTCTTTATTCCCACATTACTGTGATCTAGGATCTAGACCTGGTTCTAGCACTCTTCTGCTTTGAATTAGTCATGATTCTCCAGAGAAACAGAACCAACAGGAAGCGATATATAGAGAAAATTTTCTTTTAAGGAACTGGCTCACTCAGTGATGGAGACTGGTAAATCCAGACTCCACAGGGTGGGCTGTCAGACCTGAGGCCCAGGAAGGAGTCCACATTGAATTCAAGTCAAGAGGTTGTCTGAGGGAGAGTTCCTTCTTGCTCGCGTGAGGTCGGCCTTTTGTTCCACGCTGGCAGTGAAGTGATAGGATAAGGCCCACTTACACTGTATTGCTTCACTCAGTCCCCCGATTCAAGAGTGTTAGCCTCATCCCAAAACATCTTCACAGAAATGTCCAGAACGTTTGACCAAATATCTGGTCACCATGTCCCAGCCAAGTTGACACAAGCAATCCATCATCACAGACCTACAAAATCAAGGGATTTTTGCACTGATTTTGAAGATTCCCTCATTCCCAGTATTTTAGGAGCTAATGGCTCTGGTCAATAACACACAGTATTTTCCTTTAGAAACTCTTTGGAGAACTGTGGTACCTTTAGTGGCTTTCACAAGATCAGTGATGTCACTAAATGTTTCCATAGCTTGCTCACCCCTACTTTGGTCCAGATGACAGAACCCCAAGACCTGAGTCCTGATGTCTGTAAGAATCACTGGGGAGCTTGTTGGCCAAGCAGGTTTCTGGCCAAATTATGAAGATCCAGATGCAGTTGGTATGGTGCTGGCATGAGGGGTAAAGGCTCTAAACCAAGGAAGCAGAGGAAGAAACCCCTCAAGGCAGGAGGGAGCAGAAGGCACCAGGACTGCACCTCCAGAGGCTGTAGTGACTTCCCAGGTGGTCTGTGGCCTCTCCAGAGCTTCCAAGGCTGAGGCAGTGACGGGGCGGGCATGAGTACCCGGAGAGAGATACTTTTTGACAAACATGAGTTAGCAACCTGTCACTTGCCTTTGCTCTTTCCTGCCCACCTTGATTCTGCTCACCTGCCCTTCCCACCCTGTGAGCCGCATTGACTGACTCCAGAGGTGAAACACATAAGCCACACACATGTCATTTCAGGTCATCAGAATAGCAGAATTGTCAAAAGCTGTTAGAAGCCGAGCAGCTGAAGCATCCTCCTCCCAAACCTCCTCCTCAAATTGTAAGCCATCCCTCACTGTGTGGCTCTGCTGAGCCTGGCGTTTCACCTGCATGCCTGTTGCTTGCTGTTCTCTGTCCCAGAACCAGTCTTAGCACCCTGGAGCTTAAGGATCTGGTCTTACATTGACCAGAAAAAAATTGAAGCTCTTCCTCAACTCCCCTATCCAAATCTTTGCACTGTTTGTTGTTTCTGATTTGTGGTGCATCCTCCCTCCCAGCTAACACTTGGAGAATTCAGCAAAACCATGTAAACCTCCTCAGGTTTAGGAATCTAGAACTAACGAGAGGTAAGGCATCGATGAGAGCCTCGCTGGTTCTTCTGCCCCAGAATCGGCTGGCATCTCTTAGTGTTCTAGTGCTGTGACAGGTTTCCTGAGAGTGCCTCCTCCCCTCTACCCTAGACAGAAAGCAGGAGGAGAGGAGGCATTTAGGAAAGCTGGACTGCATGAGGGCATGAGGAGCTAGCCAAGGCAAGAGGATGCCATCTTCTATTGCTCATGCTCAGCCTGTCAACAAAGGAATTGCAGCGATGAACTTCCGATCTCTACTTCAGGGTAGATTGCTGCCATAGATACCACCCATGCCTGCCTGAATTAGCCTGCGTCAAATCTATGGCATCACACGAAAACGTTCTTTTTATTTATTTATTTATTTTGAGAGAAAGTCTCACTCTGTCATGCAGTTGGCACAAGCTCGGCTCACTGCAACCTCCGGCTCCTCGGTTCAAGCGATTCTCCTGCCTCAGCCTCCCGAGTAGCTGGGATTACAGGCACGTGCCACCATGCCCAGGTAATTTTTTGTATTTTCAGTAGAAACGGGATTTCGGCATGTTAGCCAGGATGGTCTCAATCTCCTGACCTCATGATCTGCCTCCCTCAGCCCCTCAAAGTGCTGAGATTACAGGTATGAACCACTGCACCCAGCCATGGAAATGTTTTTTAATAAAGATGTTGGCTGATCATCAGATAACCTTGTATTAGACACTTCCAATGATTCATTACCACCAGAGGAAGTCGATCATTCATTCAGTAAATATTTATTAAGTGTCCATGGATAGTGATCGGGAGAAGCACTGGTAATACAGTGCTGAATGTGAAAAACAGTGTCTCCCTGCCCTGGTAAAACTATTTCAGTTAGTGCAAAAGTAATTGCAGGTTTTACCGTTACTTTTAATGCACAAATTGTGATTATTTTTGCACCAATCTATGTGACAAAACCAAAAAAATGCAAATAAATTATTAGATAAATGGATTATAACAGCTTTAGGTATTATGAAGGAGATCCCAGACAGGGAACAGTGCAGGGAGCGCTGTAGAGTGGAAAGGAACATGGACTCTGTAAGTAGGTACTTCAAAGTTCAAACCTCATGTCTGTTAACTGGCCTCAAGTAGGTAATTTAACCACTCAGTTACGTCATCTCTTTAAGCCTCAGTTACCTCATCTGTTTAGAAAAAAAAAAAAATAGTAAGGGAATGAAATTCCCTTCCTGGCCTGGCTATTTAGGGATGCACTGTGACAATGATTGCAAAAGCAGCTAACACAAGACTTGGTATACAACCCTCTTTAATAAATGCTCATTCTGGCCGGGCGCGGTGGTTCATGCCTGTAATCCCAGCACTTTGGGATGCCAAGGCAAGCCTCACCCTGAGGTCGGGAGTTCAAGACCAGCCTGGTCAACATGGCAAAACTCCATCTCTACTAAGAATACAAAAATTAGCTGGGTGCGGTGGTGTGTACCTGTAACCCCAGGTACTCAGGAGGCTGAGGCAGGAGAATCACTTGAACCTGGAAGGCGGAGGTTGCAGTGAGCCGAGATCGCACCCCTGCACTCGGCCTGGGTGACAGAGCAAGACTGCATCTCAAAAGAAAATCAATAAGTAAATGCTTGTTCCTCTTTCTGCCCCTTTCATCTTCAGAGGGTGCTGGTTTTCAATTCCCTTCCCTGCTCTGGGCTTCATATGAAGCCAAGGAAAGGGCTTCAGGAATAAGTCAAAGTGAGTCTTCTTCAAATGCCGTCTTTGAGGATGAGGTCCGAGGGTCACAGACTGAAAGTTGAGGAAGTGTCTCTGTGCGGAGTGTCTGAGTGGAAATATCAAGTCACTCAAAACCTATGCATAACGGGCCGCCTCCATAATTACTTGCAACGAGAGGCATGATGTGCTTTGCCTTCCATTTTATAGCCATCAAGGCATTTTTAAAAAGATTCTGTTAATTGCCATTTGTAGACAATTATTATCTATTCAGAATCCCCTGGTGCAAATGAATCACACCATACATCCTGTCTGAGCTCTCTCAACCCACTCACTGACCCCCAGAGCTGCTGCGACTGCAGTCACAGGAACAGTGACTGACTGGCAGGGACGGGGCAGAAGTCTCGGGGGCCAACCAGAAGACTTGCGGGTATCTGTAGGTCAGGGGGAGAATCAATTTATGATCTCTCTGGGGCATATTTTAAGGCAAGACAAGAGAAAGGAGGGGAATGGGTAGATTCTGCTTACAACTGAAGAAGCAAGGGCGGGGCCTTGACAAGCACGAGGAAGGGAGGCTCCCCCAACCCCCCACCCAACTCAAGCTTCCCACTGGCCTGATCAGTGCCTGTTCCAAGTTGAGCTGCAGTTTAGCTGGACTCAGAAGACTTGGAATCGGGGAAGAAAAGAGGCTTCACACAGCTACACAGAGTCCAACCAGAATATTTTAATAGGATCTGCACACCCTCCCATACGGGGATCTGAAAAAAACAATCATAATTGATAGCTAATATCCACAGAGCTCTAGCAATGTGCCCAACACTCCACCAAGCCAAACCCACTGGGTATATATTATTACCTTCATCTTAAAAATGAGGAAATCAAGGCTCAGAGAGGTTGAGCAGGTTGCTCAAGACTCTACACCTCATCATAGCCAGCCTTCAGACCCATATCCATATTGTCTGATTCCAGAACCCCAGCTGCACCCTCTGCCTTGCCCCTGGAAGCTGTAGGGTGTGAGCTCACCAAGGACAAATGTCTTCTTGCTTGTCCTTCACAGGGCCTAGCGTCGTGCAGGATATTCAGGAGTCATTTAATTAAAAGTTGCTAAATGAAGGAAGGAAGGCTTGAAAGAGAAGATTGAGAAATCTGTCCATGCATTCAGTGGTAAATGAAAATATGCAAAATGCATGAATATCATATGCAAATCAATACCTATCATTCTCATTAACTGTTAGAGAGAAGAGAGGGGTGCATGGTTTTCACAGGGGGTGGGCTCCTCTTCTTGATGGCAGTATCTATCCAATAATGTCTCATGGTGACTTGTAGAGATATTGCAGGATTCGTGAGACTCTGGCCTCTCTTTATCATCAAAATTCTATCCATCCTTCAAGATTTGCTTCCGTAGAGCCTACCCTGACTACCGGCCCTTATTGAATCTATTAGCCCCTACCATGTTGCAGGCTCCTCACTAGAGAGGACACGTAAGCAGATAATGGCAATGTATTATGCCGCTTGCCATATTAGAGATGTGTCGGAAGCATAGGAGCAAGGGAAAGCAGTGACTGGCAGAGATGGGACCTGTGGGAAGAGGGGAAGCCTCACAGAGGAAGAGATACCTGAGTTAGAGCTCAAAGGCCCTGAGGAGTCTGACAGGTAAACAAGATGTGGAAAGGAGACCCCAGGGGACAGCCTATGCAGAGGCATGGAAATGCACTGTGGAAATGTGCATTTGGGAAACTACAAGTCGTGATCATGTAAAAAGATGTTGAGACACAAAGCGGATTATGTTACTTCTCTGCTTAAAACACCGCACTGGCTCCCACGGACGTGGGAAGCAACCTCACTTCCTTACCATGGCTCTCGTGCTCCATGGAGCTCTATGTCTGGTCTCCACCACCTGTCCACACATCCTGCCATACCACCTTCCCCTAGGACCATCAGGCTCAGCCACAGCAACCTTCCTTCTGTTCCTGCAGGCACCTTTGCACTTGCTGCTCCAGCTGCTTGAGACTCTCTCTCTCATTTTGAGGGATAGGCTCTCCTCTGCAGGTCTTAGCCCAAAGATCACATCCTCCAAGAGTCCCATTCTGACTATCCCATCCAAAGGAGTCCTCCAACCTGCCTCTAGTCCCTGTCTAGCTCGTGCCCCTGTTTTTCTTTCTGCCTTGCACTTCTGACTGTTTGTATCTGTCTTGTATATGTCCGGTCTTTATATCGTCTATCTCTTCTTCACACACTAAACCAAGGATCTCATAAACCAAGTTCATGAGATCCTTGGCCTGCCTGCCTGATTCACAGGCATTTCCAGACCTGGGACATGCAGCACTCAGTATTTGTGGGATAAGTGGATGGATGGATGGATGGATGAATGGATGGATGGATGGCTAGATGGAAGAAATGAATGAATGACAGTTGCCAATAAAGGCTGACAAGAGGAATAATAAGATTTTGAGGATGGAGAGACATTTGAGAAACAGAACATACAGGGCTTTGGATGTCATGAATACTACTTGGACTTCACCCTATAGTAGCTGATGGGGACATTAGAGAAATTATCATTCCTACCGGACAATTTAGCATTTGATTATCTCTTGCCTTACACTGGCTTCTGACAATTTCTTATGCATGAACCTTATCTCACCAATCAAATTATCAGCCACATAGCATCAACAAATTATTGCCGAGAATTCTATGCAGTGTTTCAGTGTCCCTTATTTTACTAGGTTCTTTTGGCAAGTTTCCTCTTTCAGCCTTCTCTAGCACCAGGCTGAACATATGGCAGATTCTCAATAGATATCTGCTGACTGATCAAATGTCTGAGGGGGTTCCTTAAACAAATAAAAGAAAGTAAGCTAACATGTATCAGCACTACAATGACCTGAGCTCTGGGCAAGGTGCTTTACATATTCAGTCCCCACAGTGGTCTATACAGTGTATGTCATTATACACAGTGTATATCATTATACACAGCCAACAAGCAACAGGGCCAGGGTTCAAAACTAAGGCTAAGGGCTCTTTCCGCTGTTCCTTGCTGCCCTGGAATCAGCCACCTTCCTGGCTTTAGGAATCCCTGTGAGTATCTATCCCAGAAGCCAACTCAATAACCACAAGTAAGGCAAGAGCTTGGGGTGGAGGGTCTCCCTCGGGTGTCTATAGCTTCATCACCACTGACCTGAGTTCTGCCTCTTATCCCAAGCGTGCTCCCAGCTCCCTCCTGTCTGATTTGGTAGAAAATACCCTCTGCCTTTCCAAGAGCTCCTCTGACCCTTGGGCTGAATGTCTGGTAGGAAAAGCACTGGGTGGGAGGCTGATACCCAGGCTTGCTCTCTTCTTGTGTCTTAGTGTACACTGCTGGTCCTTTTGTCTCCCAGCCTTTTCACTGATATGCGTTCACACTCAGCAGGAGCGCTGGGGCTCTAGGCTAGGCATAGCTCTTTGTTGCACTAAAGCAGCCTGTACTTCTCATGTTGAATGTCCTCTTGCCCACGAAGAGCCACAAGTACCCCCTCCTCAATGCAGAGCCTCCAATCTATGTGCCTAGACCAGGCTCCTGTGGTCAAACAAGACTAGCACTTTGTAATAGACTCTGGCTCTCTGTGCCTCGCTTTGCCCAAATGCAAGACAGAGCAATCTCTTCCTCCTACCTCCACAAGGGAGCCCTAGGAACTAATTACTGTAAGCAAATCACTTTAACGATCACAATTATCAACAACACTTTATGATCCCCAGTCAGAAAGATGATCATTAAGTTTTGCAACACCCCCCTCACCTAGTCCAAGGCAGAAAGTCAATTCTGTAAGTGCCTATTGAGATTATCAAAGCCCCAGAAAAGAACTTCCATGTGTACACACCCCATTTGGGGAATGGAATGACACCACTGGGGCCAGCCTGAGGCACAGTAACTTCTTTTGGATAGCTCCCCAAGACCCAGGCAATACCATCACTTGCCCTGATAACTTGTTTGCTGAGTTAGCAACACATGGTTGTGAGCTCACTTACCTTTTTAATAGAACAAAAAAGAAAGAAAAGGGACAATGCCACGTCAAGGGAGGAGAAAAGAGAGAAAAAGCAAAATAGCAGAAGATTCCAACTCTGCCCCTCTCCCCAAGTTTTTTTCTTCTCCATGTAGGAGTGAGCGTTCTAATTCTGCAACGCTGTCATTACTGTAATGGGTTTGGCAGGCCTGTATTACAGCACCAAGGCTGTCAGGAATGGATGACATGCTGTCTGTTATGGGCTCCTGCTGTTCTCAGCCAACTGAGGGCCAGGAGGACTAGGAGAAGAGAAGGGAAGAGGAGAGAGAGGCAGACTCCCGTTAGTGTGGGCATCCTAAGAGAGGATTGTTTCAGTCCACTCACAACCTCAGAGATGAAACGACTCTTGATGCCATCCCAGGAGGGCTGACAAAAGCAGGAAGTTATGGGAATTTGGAAGTAAACAGCAAAGCAAGGAGGTGAATTTCCTCAACTAAGATCATTCTCCCTGCGTGGCCAAGTTCAGGTTGCTGATGATGGATTCTGTAACAGTGGAAATTATACAGCACTGGATTACGGGACTGGAGGGGAAGGGAGGGGCTTCCTTGCCCAGGTAGCAAATTGGGGGTGAGGTGGAAGGATTTAACTAGAAAAAGAAATGATGAGCTTGAACCTAGTTAGAGTGCCCGGCTGTAATCATTTCTTCACCTTTCAGCTAGGCTGCAGGAGCTAGGAACAATTAATCCGCCTAAGGAGTGAGTTATGTTTAACTCTTCTGGCTGAGGTCAGCTTTGTTGCTGGGTTGCTTCTTCGAAAACTGCCTGACTCCCTTTGCCTGGCCTTCAACCTCATTAAAGGGAGACAGTGAAGAAAATTATAGTATTGCCCTCTTACTGGAGCCCAAAGGAAAAGGACTTTCTTAAATAAAAATAACTGTAGTAGTAAATAATGGTGACCCAGCAATTATCAGAACATTGTTTATTCCACAGCTAAATGCAGGAGCCACAGACCCGTTGAGATAAAGCATTATGAACACCTATAATAAGGAAGATTAAAAGCCTTATGCTCTGGGAGGGTTGCTTGAGCAGCCATGGCAGTGGGTTGCTGGTTTTGTTTTAGATGCCTCCACACACACACCTCGATCCTCAGGAGGATCAGCCAGGTGCAGGCATTGGCAGAGGACTCTTCATTGCTGTCTCATTAACCTCTGCAGTGCCTGTGGCCAGGAAAGATACTGGCCAGTGAGTGAGAAAAGTACGCAGAGGCTTAGCTCTGTGGGATTTGGATAGGGTTTGACTCTCACCTGTAGATAAATTTGAAAACAATTTTGACAAGATTGTTCTTATTTCAACCCAAGAAGGTTGTTGTCATGGTCTCCATTTGACAGATGAGGGTTTATTTAGTCAATAAAAAGAACTGGCAGAGCCATGGGGCATAGTTGGGTCAGGGTATTCAGTGACGATCAGGGGTGTCTCAGTTACCATTCTGTAGCCACAGATGGCTTAAAGATTCCAGAAACTCTTTGTTACTCTCTGATCTCCAGTAAATGGTCTCCTGTCCATCTCTAGGAATGTCATGATTGCCTGCTTTATATTCTCTAAGCTGATATCTTTTACTTTTTCACCCGTATACTATTTGCACCCTCAGAAGTCTGCAAAATATAGCAAATAACCCTTGCACTTGAAAAAAAAGTGCTGAGATAGTGACATAAGTGACACATAGATGGTTCATTGAAGAGGATCTCTAGGCCGAAAGAAGAAGACTCCTGCCAAATCCTAGTCCAAAGGAGAGCTGCCTCTCTGAGTTCAGAAGTTAGACTGTGAAAACAGCCATGTTTATAGGGCCCCAGAGGCTGACAGCACAGGGCCTGTGAAGCTGGGCAGTATGTTCCATTCATGTGTGCAATAACATAAAACCAGCATCCAGAGCCTACACCGAGAGAGAGCTTGTACGTGCCTACATGTGCATGTGCCAACCAAAGATTAACTAAACTGTAACTCATAGAATGAGCAGGGAATTGTTTTGGGGATTGAGATCCAGCTGTTATTGGTGCAATGAGAGCTGCCAGGAACCTCATGAGGCAGCGGCGGGTGCAGCAAAGAAGGAGGATGTGCATCGGAGACAGACGCATGTGACAAAAGTTCCTCACTGCTGCAGGAAACGGTGTTTCTCTGCAGAGTCGACTGTGAACCACACAGCCCCGAATCCACACTGCCACCTATCTGTAGGACAGAAATGTGTAGCGTGTAGCTTCCATTTGATGCAGGAGTCAGCACAGTGCTGTCATTTTTTTCCCATCTATATCTAGCTTAGGAAGAGGTGATGAGAGGCAGGGCGACTGATAGAAAGGACATTTGCCAAGACAGTGGGTGCTGCCGTGGGCCCGTTGACCAGAGTGACCTGCTGTCTGATGCCTTTCAGGGAAAAACTGAGTTATGTTTCACTTTGCCCCAGGGTATGTGGGTGAGTGGATTAGATAGGGGAAAACTTAGCATTTCATTCATTCTGATCTGAATCTCTTTTAAAACTCAAATGGCATGCATAATCTTTCCCTTAATTAGAGCTTCTGAAATATCACTGGGCATCTGTATAACCCCACCTTTCCTTGCCCTCTACAAAGAAGGAATGATGGGAGAACTTTGCTGTGGTTGGGGAGGGGGATGCAGAGTTGCAGGGGAAAAAAGATACAGGAAAAGAGAGAAAAAATTCAGGGCAGAAGGTAAGAGAGTGGGAATGTCATCTGAAAACTAAGCAGGATACTTAATCAGACAGGCTGCTGTTTTCAAAGTGGGAAAGGAGAGAGGACGCCGGGGCAGCTGTAAAGCTAGATTTACTCAGTAACTACTGGGTGTCAGGTGCTTTGCAGACAAGCTTTTTCCTACATTTCAGGGGGCTGTTTCTGTCATCCCCGTTTCACAAGTGACAAAGGAAGGCTCAAAAGTGTGGGAACCCATTGAAGGTCATACAGCAAGTATGGGGAGGATAGGCTTCAAACCCATGTTGGCCTCACTGGCCACTACCCACCTCCCACCTACTCTCACTGGGCCTTGGTCCCTCAGCCTAGGCATATTTCTTGGATAACTTGTTCCCACAGATTCTATGTGTTTGGGTGTCATGTGGCCCCAGAAAGACTAGACTTCTCAAAAGAAGGACCCCAACATCTGTCACGTTTGCAACACCTCCCACCCACTGCACCCTCACACCCTCTCCCTGCTCCTCTCCCTCTGGACCAGAGCACTGTTGGGTGCTAAGCAGATGGCAGAAGTGAGGGTCACTGCCCTGCCCAGCCCTTGGCACAAATGTGGACCTTTGCTTCATGTGTCGAAGGTGGCACCTCAGCCATGAGGCTGGTCACATTACAGAATGCTAATGTTGGGAGATGTTCCAGAAATCATCTCATCTAGCCCCCTCATTTTGTCCAGGGAGAAGAGGAGTTGTTCAAGATCACATAGCCGGTTGAGAACAGAGCCAGAATCGGCTCTCAAACCCAGCCCTGTACTTTTCCCTCTATGCCAGACTAGGACAGGAATGTGTTTGGAAGTTGGAGCAATACTCTGGGACATAGCCACTCTCCACCTACCTAATTGAGCTCTCAAAGCTGAATCCCAAGAGTCCTGAGTCTGGGTGACCCCTGAGAGTATGGCCCCACAGCTGTCAGCCAAAACCAAAGGGAAACGAAACAAAGGAGAAATTCAGGGCCAAGTGTGAGTTGGAGAGGCTGTTGCAAAAGATGGTCCCAAGTTCAATAGAGTTTAGTTCGAGATCCCACTTGGCATTTCGCCACAGATAGCCTGCCAGGCAGGTTAATGAAAGATTCTGCAACATGAGTCTACACTCTCAGGTCTCCCACTGAAGAGGATCTCCAGAGCAAAGGTCTCCATTGAGTGCCATGTGACAAAGGCTCACCTTAACAGTGTTGAAACCAGAAAACAGCTTATTGCTCTGTCACAAGCATTCAGGAGGTAGACAGAAGAGCCTGACTTCCATCTCTGATTCCACAAGGATTGCTCCAGCTCCCATTGTTGTGACCAGATTCTGGTCAACAGCGTGAGGGAGAAACAAGGGAAAGCCTTCATCCAGACGTTTTACACAGCCCTTCTGCTCACAGCTCATTGGCCAAGACTTGATCACGTAGCTGCAAGGGAAACGGGAATGAAGTGCCTTTTCTGAGCAGTCATATTTTTTACTGATATTTGACAGCAGCTATAGAAGGGTAGAAGAATGCATTTTAAAGAAGAGCTAGGAATTTTTGTCTCTGTGGGCACTAGGAATGTTGCACATCTGTTTTGGATACCTAACCTGACCTGGTAGAATTGTTTTGGAGATTGAGAACCAGTTGTTACTGGCTCAGTGAGAGCTTCCAGGAAACTCACCAGGGCATCTGCAAAAGAAAAGATGAGTAAACCAGGGTGAACAACCAGGAAACCAGACTTCATTTATTTATTTATTTAAGACGTCTCACTCTGTTACCCAGGCTGGAGTGCAGTGGCATGATCTCAGCTCACTGCAACTTCCACCTCCCAGGTTCAGTGATTCTCATGCCTCAACCTCCCAAGTAGCGAAGATTGCAGTTGCACACCACCATGCCCAGCTAATTTTTGTATTTTTAGTAGAGACAAGTTTTTACTTTATTGGCCAGGCTAGTCTCGAACTCCTGACCTCAGGTGATCTACCCGCCTCAGCCTCCCAAAGTGCTGGGATTACAGGCGTGAGCCACCACAGCCAGCCCAGACTATATTTAGTTATAGGAAATTCACAACTAGATATCAGAAAGTGAAACTGAAAGCAGGGAGCAGCTTCCCAGGGAGGCTTCTTCCCAAGAGAGTTCATAGGAATGAAGATAAAACCAAGACAAATGTGCAGCTCATAACTCTCCTCTAGCCTCCAGGGGCTGAGTGGGGCCCATTGGTCTATTGCATAAGATCTGGTGATATACAGCAACTACACTGTAATCACATTTCTACAAGATTCCTCAGAAGAAAGAGTAACGATGTCTCAAAGTAATAACAATGTAACCATATAATCTGCCCTATGAGTTAGGCAAGCATTTACTTTCTAAATCCTCTTCCTGTTTACTAATCTTGACACTTCCCAGCATTTACATTGCACTGTCAACTGTCAACCGTGCATTGAAGGAGAAAGGAGCAGGGCTGGGACTGGGATTGTCTTGCTTCTCCTCAGGGATGAAGCAGGAGGAATGGATTCCAGACACTGCCCTGTGCTGGCGACCAGCAGGCAAGTTGCCGTGCATCACAGGCCCCAGTGAGTAGGAAACTCCTGAGAAGCCAATTCATCACAGTCCCCTCTGGTGAGGCCCCAGGGAGGTCTGTGAATACCTTTGCTTGGGCAGAGTGCAGGGGCCTGAAAACCTGACCACCATTCCTCTCCCATTGGGTGTTGCAGGGTCCCAAGTCCCTTCCAACCCCTTATCTGCCCAGTGTTTCCATTCTTCTCGGAATGGTCAAGACAGGTATTCCAAGTCCTAGTAGATTCTTCAGAAGAAGTGGGTAGGAGGATGTAGGCCACCTGCACACCCTTTCCATATATCCTCCATGCTGCAGCCACAAGGAGTGCACAGAGCAACTGGCTTCAGCTTCCCTCTTCCATTTATGTTTAACGGTATCTCTCCTGGATGGTGTCAGTGGATAACAGAATAAAGCCTCCCCTAATCACTCCAGACCAGAAAGATTTTCCTCCATTCATGAAAATTCCTAAAATATGCATTGCACTTTCCAGCCTATAAAGTGTTTTACTATATCCGTTGTTTCATTGAATCCTTAAAACAATCCTATCGATAGGTGTTATTATTCCCGTTCCATCGATAAGCAAACAGACTTAGAGAAGCGGTTTGCCCAAGGTCACATAGCTGATACGTGATGGAGCTAAGACTGGAATCATGATGGTCTGACTTCAAAATCTAGACTGCTTCCAGTTATCACAACAGCCCCTCAACTCCTAATGTCCTGAATAGAGCTCTCCCACTTACCCACATCCTGCTCTGTGATAGTGCTTCTGTGTAGTCTTAGGTGTGTATTTAATTCCTCTAACTCTTGTGTAAGCCCAATGAGAACGGGGACTGACTCTTCAGTGCTTCTCTGGATCGCTCCAGCAACAAGCTCAAAATTGGCCATGAGGGAGCTTCTCAGAAATGAATGGGGTATTTCTTGATGTTCCCTAGAAATGCAAACTGAAAGAGCAAGCTAGGTGAAACACTCTGGAGTGGGATAGCAGTTAGGCTCCACATAGAACTCCCCTCTCTATGAGTTCTCATCTCTACTCCCACTGCTAGAGCTCTGTTTGAAACACATCTGATGATCTAGGTTTCTCAGTAGGGCAGCAATGAAGAATAGGAATCATGAGTTTGCAGTCTTTCAAAATTCCTGCATGGAGACCTATGGATGACCGCTAGACAGAGAAGAGGGAGAAGAAGAAAATCTCAAGATTGCCAGAAATATGTCTGGCACATCCTAAACACCCAATAAATATTTGTGATTGAATGAATGGGAGACAAGAGCAGGCCAGTGGGGATAAGAAGAAAACTGTGCTAGATCAAAACCAGTTGCCTGGGCAATCTCAGAGGTCTTTCTGTTTATGTAGGGAGTCCTGGGGTTGAACTGGGGGGTTGGCATTAACCCCTGTGCTAACATAGGAATGCTATGTTAACATAGGATCCCTGTGTTAACATAGGAATGCTATGTTAATATAGGATCCCTGTGTTGACATAGGAAGCCTAGGTACTCAGGTTTGTTAAACTAGTATTATTTCCTGCTACTTCTCCAGCTTGGCCCTTCTTCTCTGATGTATCTCTTATTCTAGTGTATTTTCCTACCCCAAAAAGGATTGAATCTGTGATTCTTCACTTTGAGAGACTATATTTATAACTGTAGGAAAGTAAATTTCATTATTGTCTGAATAGGAAGGGGTACAAGATGTTAGATATACTTACATCCAGTGCTTATAAGCAGGCTTATTCATGTCACGGAAGTACCTTTTCTAACAATGTAATTGTAGATACAGCTAATGAGCTCATCCCTCTAGAAACTTCTCCTTAGAAGCAGGCCATCTTCCTGGCCAACACCATGCTATGTGTTGTCTAATGATTTCCACATATTTTTCTTTCATCACTAACCTCCATCAGTAAAAACTGTGAGCATACCTCTAGAATATATGCATTTCTCTGTAAATTATATACATGTGCACTAGTTCTAATATATGATGTGCATTTAAAAAGAACATACCCACAAAATAGACATTATAGAATTAAGAAATAAAATAGTTTCTTCCTGAATGCAGAAGGGTCAAGTGACTCCCTGGGGTGTACATGACCCACTTTAGAGGCCATTGGCTTACACAAGACAGCCCCCAATGCACCCAAAGGAAATATAATCAAAGAAAGCATTTTAAATTGTTTTTCCTGGGTAGCTCCTGTTTCCCAAATCAGGGCTCAAACATCTAATTCCAAGAGGTCTCATTCCATTTGGTAAGGGTTAAAAAAAATAACAGCATGCCACACTTCATATCGGTCAAAGCTTTTTGCTACAGAAGCAGTTTTGAGGGAGAAATTGTCATCTAGCACCACAGTTATGCAAATGTGATAGTTATTTTTGACACTGGTAAATAATAGTTCTGTATGCACCGACACTGTTTTTTTTTTTTTTTACCTTATCATGCAAGGTCTCAAGTCATAATTTAGATGTTCGTAAGTGATTAGCGTTTTGGGGCGATGGCAAGCAATTTGTGCAGTGTTTCCCATCTATCTTCTACCTTGAAAAGGTGATTAGCACTTTGGTGGGGAGAGGGGAGGGAATGTCTCACAAATTGCTTCTTTGATCAAGGCAAATCAAGATGTCTGATGAGACGATTGGCTGACATAGGTGTATACAAGCCTTACCTACCCTGGGCTGTCCCGTGTTCAGATTGGAATTAACGAGGGCTGCCTTTATCAGAAATTCATCTGACTTCTCTTCAGAAGAACAAAAATAGAATGAAAAATACACATGTGACACTGGTAATACAACAAACATAGTACTGTTACAAAAAATTCTAAAAGGCTGCAAGATAGCATTTCCAGCCCACTCTAAAAATAGCTAATTGAGAAGGATTCCTTTATGTTACTGCTCTTAATTGCCTGGGCAGCTTTATCAAAAAGTCAGTTAGTGGCTGGCTAGTACTTTGAGAGTCTTAGTAGCCAAATCGGAGAGCTCAGCTAAGCAGTGTCACAGCAGGAACCCTGGTGCGATCCTGTATGGCGAAACTGGAAGTCTTTCTGGCTAATTAGGGAATCAGTCACTATAGAAATGAGCACCTCCTGATTGGCCACAACTTATGCTTTTCCCCACCACCCTTGCAAATGATACCAATTGAATGGTTGATCATCATCCCATACAGAATAAGAGAGGGATAAAATTTTAGAGACAGCCCTCTTTGGAAATCAGATAGTCTAGCATCTGAGTTCAAAGATGGGGAAACTGAGTCTTCAGAGGTTGAGATCCTTGACTAGAGTTCCTTAGTTAGCTAATGGTAAATATGAGCTAATTTCCAGGCTTTTATAAAAACAGTAGACATTTTTTTTCTTGCCTTTAATTTTTATTTCAATCTGTAAATCTTGGTATTCTGCACATAGACACTTGTGAGCCCTATTATAACAACAGGGAAATTAAGGTTGATATAGTGAAAAATGTCACCAGATCAAGGACTCAAAAGACCTATACTTTGAGGGGACCCTAAACAGCTGAGCCCCCTGCCTATCCTGTAGGTCTCACGCCCTTTCCCATAGGAAATTTGTCTGTGTCTCCTAACAGCATCAGGAAAGGAAATAGACATGACTTTCATGGGCTCTTGAAATACATTTCCCACATGGCTTAGGAAATGCCCAAGGTTTTTCTTTTTCTCCCAGAGGTCTGAGCTGAGGCCAATGGTTTCAGTCATAGCAAATTTGTGCTATGAAACCTCTGCACTTCTAAATCATTGGGGCTGGCTTTTTCTTTCATTCTCTTCCCTTTTTCTTTTCTTTTCTTTTTTTTATTTTCTTTTTCCAATTCCTTTTGTAATCATCTCAAAGCCAAGTGCTCATTTCCACCAGAACTTTAAACATTGTGCCTTTATGTAGCACAGCTTTTAATTTTCCTCCCTAACAGAAGTGATTGTTTATGTTGTAAATGCCACATTAGTCTCCATGAAATGGAGATGGAATTGATTTTCATTTCAGAGATTTCACAGCTTGCCCCAGAACTTTATGCTTGATTGCCAATGCTCAGAAATGCATGGGCTTCTGAGAGGTTCAGAAATGATGTGTGTAACATGGCATATAAAAATGTGAGAATTGGAGCTGCATTTGTTGGAAGACAGACCCCTGAGTCTCAGTGGATATGTTTGGCCAGGCATTCAAAGAAACCAATGTCTTGAGTGCAGGTGGCGCATTCAAGAAATGGACTTCAGTCCCAAGTCAGCTTACCCACAATACCACCAATTTTCCCCACCAGTGAATTTGGCAGGGACACAGGGATATACTCCAAATGGAATTCAGAGTATACACTGCTCAAAGCAAAGGAAGAGGGAAAGCCATGTTGGCACATTGGGAGTGGAGGTGGAATGGAGGGCAGATGTCAGCTTGACCAAAAAGAAAGGCTTTACTCCTTCCCTGTCTCCCCTGCTGACTTCAGAGCTACATGCCTCCTCCTTGGAGAACCTGTTGCATGTAACTACTGAAGCCAAGATGAGCAGATGGCTCCACTCTCTTCCAGGGATGTAAGATAACGCCACTGGCATTCCAGGGGACTAGATCGACAATACATCTGTCCTGATCTTGGTCAACTGTTGGCCTGATGATCCAGAAGACATGCTTTCCAAGGGACCTGCCATACTGGCATGGGCCTTCTCCTCAAGCCCTCCTGAAAGCCCCTTTCTCTGCAAGAATTCCTCCAACACTGGAGTTTCTAGAATACAGCTGACATTCAATACAACACAATGAAGACATCCATTATTATTCTGTTTACCATTTGTTAAATTTGACAGACCATTTCGAAGGGTGGGCAGAACAATATCTCAGCACATACAATTCTCACGGCAGTGTTGGGGGTGGAGTCGTCTGCTGGAAGACATCACGAGAATCTTATTTTGAGTGATTATCATCATTGCTAATTTGAACATTTCTACTTAATTATGTCTGGCTTCATCGAGTTATAAATATGTATATATTAATGTTAACAATATGAGCTTTATTGGCCAAATACATAATTGGTGATTAAAACAGAAATCTCCCAATATGTCTAAAGCTGCCACTCTAAATGGATAATAAAATATTAAAGAGCTCCCATTCCATTGCTAGTCAACTAATGATACCTTTTCTTATATCAAGATAATACCTAGATGTGACTAAAATTCCTGAGTGAGATTCCAAAATTAGGTGCTGGGTGCTCGGCTCAGTCTTCTCTCTCTCTGTCTCTTCTCTCTCCCTCTCTCTCTGTCTCTTTTCTCTCCCTCTCTCTCGCTCTCTGCCTGAATGGCAGATGGCGAGCATGCATTCAGGGTAGTGGTGAGGGGGTGGGAAAAGTGCAAAGAAGGGGCATGGAAAGAGTTGCTTAAAGCTGGCAGGAAGGCACATTCTGACAAGGAGAGCTGGAATTAGATTGCTGCCAGGGGAGGGCTCTCTGGCAACAAGAATGGGGGCGGGGTTGCACAGGCACTCAGGGAAGTTGAGACTGTCCGCATGCAAACCTTTCCTATTGCAAGTCTTTCTCTTCTTTTTTCTTTCTTTTCTTTCTTTTTTTCTTTCTTTTTCTTTTTTTTTTTAACTTTTTGGTGTGTGTCTTTTTTAAAGAGAGCAGGGGGAAGAGGTAGCTTTATCAAGTCCAGTTTTCATTTTGCATCAGAGAGTAGTATTGATTTTCCACCCATGACTGCTGAAAATTAGAATTTCTTCATGAAGCTGGGTTCTTTCCCTGTCGTGTTCCTTATCTTTTTAAATATGATTACCTGTACTTCAGGGCTTCATGGCTAAAATCATAATGAATTTCTCCACCCAGCTTGGTGCAAGGGATCAAGAGGCAACTGCCTGCAGGCCTATGTCTGTGGCTACAGGAGGGCAGGCAAGGGCCTTGGACAGGAATAAATTTTTTCCCCTCTGGTTACTTAATGCCCTGTCTTTAGGCCACAGACTTATTGACTTGCTACTAATTTTCTTGTCAGGATAATTCTTCCAATCAAGATTTAAAACAAACTAGGAGGTGACTAAAGTGCTGGAGATTAAAGCCTAATGCTTTTTTTATTTGATTAAGATACTCTTATCTGGGTTCTTTGGGCCCAATTTAAACTCATACAACCCTTTCTTAAAGGGCCAGCCTTGTTTGTTTCAAGCAAACACCTTTCCTTCACATCCGCCTCTCCTGCTGTGTATTTGCTCACCAGGAAGAAGAAATAAATTATTCCCACTGCATCAACTTTCAGGCAGCTGCTAAGTACAATTTTCGTCAATGTCTGGCCATGGAAAAAGAGACCAGTCATTTCCTAAGTGATGATTTGGGGTGACCTATATTTTAGGAAACTGTTGGAATCACCATCAGCTTCTATCCTTCCAACCTGTAGACCCAAAGCTTTCATCAAGACCTGCACTTGGAAAAGAGATTATTAAGAAGGAGAAGGGAGAAGACAATTCAGAAAGAAGATAGCACAGCCACCTAACGCCGCTGAGTGCACATGAACCCCCTGGTGACCTTAAAAGTGATCTCTTTAATTTATCTTGTTTCTCTCTTCTTTGCTTTGCAGACCATTCCCTTCAACAGTATCTGGCAAAGACATGCAGTTTGTAGGCCTTAAACCAAGTAGACTTTGCCCATTTTGTTCTGATATTTTCTGTGCGTGTTAATTAGCATTATCAAAAGAAAGCCCTTCAACCAGGCATCCAGCCTAATTACATGGTCTGAATTGAAGACCAGAGACAGACATATAGACAGCATAAAGTTAGAGACGTACATTCTGAGGAATGCTGTTTTCAGCAGTGAACATCTTTATTTTCCATCAAGTTATCTTTTATCTCACTTTCTATTAAAAGTCTTCTCAAAGCTAATGCAGTAAATTTAGATCTGTAGCCAGATGCAAAGCAAAACTTTTGGCAGGGACTACTCTATCAAAAGACATTGCAAATGAAATATGCTCTCCCTTGGGGATTATTCTACAGTTTAATTTAATTTGATATTTCAAATTAAATTAATTCAAATGGTTATGCAGTTTCCAGGGAAAACAGGCTTCATTTATGATGTTCTGCCACCAAATTGTTTAGCAGCCATCATATATCTTACATTGTTAACTAAGAATGATAAACAGTGACAAAGTAAGCTCTTCACCCTCATTTCCCAGTCCCAGTCTGAAAGAGAAGACACATAAACCCTTCCAACACCACATACTCCTTTCTTGGGCAGCATTCATATTTATTAAGACCATTATAGTTAAGACTAACACTATCTGTGGACCCTTCCATCTAATCATCTCGAAGCATGTGATGAAGATGCATTAAGCCTCTTGTGGGAACAGATGTGATGATTCCCATTTTCTAGATAAAGAGACAGGTGGTGATGAGATTCACCCAGCATCATATGGGGAACTGGGGATGGGAGGCAGGAGCTCAGATCCAGTGCTCACGTTCTCAGTTCTTTGCTTTATAGAGCAATACTCCATTTGTCACCCTTCCCTAGATCTTAATATAATCTGAACTAGGTCTTCACTGTCCAAGAAATTAGAACACTGAGTTGTTATTGAGTCAACGAATCAACACACACGTTCCATCTGGAGAGTTGGAAACTGGAGAGAAGACTCTTGTTCCCCCCACAATTGTCTTTTATTTCATCTTATTTCAAAAGTCACCACGCAATCTAACAGGCTCTTTTTCAATTGTGTTTTTTGCATGTGGTTTTTCCTAAGTAATCTAGGGAAGGGGGGTGTCTACCTCGTGGCTCCTCAGAGTAACTAAAGCACCCTCCTGTCTGGTTCTGGGAGGTCTGGCTGGTCGTGGATTGGAGAGCAAGCCACGGATCCCCTCTGAGGCAGCCCCAGATGCTCTGGCTGCTCTGACCCAGGTCGCTTTGATTGGATAGGCCTCTTGTGTGGGGAGTGGGCAAACAAACGTCTACCGAGACTTCAAGCTCTGGGAAACTTTTTGGCAATTTGATTCTCCTGTCTTTCCTAGAGCAGGTTTTATTGGACGGGTGTTGGTCCTCAAGTTCATTCACCCCATGTCCCTAAATGGTGACTTGAGGAAGATAGACTATTTGTAGAGGCTCATGTCTTCATCATCACCTTTGTACCCACGGGTAACATGAAAACCTCAAGGTTTCTCAGCTAAAACAAAGCGCTATTGTCACAAGATATTCTAGAAGAGCTCAGAAAACTGGGTTCATGGCAGCTTGCTACCACTTCCTTCAACAAAGGGCACATGGCTTACAGAAAGAAGAGGGCTTTTCTCCATCAACATCTCAGTGCCTCCAACACCACCTTTCCAGCTCCATTTCCTCCTGAAATTCCCAAGGAAACATGCAGAACCCATTGTTTTTTCCATGCTCCTCACTTTGGGAAGTTCTCCTTCAAGGGTACAGCTAGGAAAATCCATGAATTTAGATTTCTTTGTCAGGAGAAACTGAATATGCATTCTTTCCCATGTGAATCCTGGGAGGCAGTGGGTTGTAGGGGAAGAGTAGCCATTAGAATGCCAATGATACACTATAGATCCTTAGAAATTGTACCGGAACTTGAGAGAGTTAAGTATTCTCTAGTGCTGCATCAGTTTTCAAGAATAACACTCAGTGGTCTTATTCCGCTATAAGAATAATGCTATTATGCAATTATTATTATTAGCACTGTAATGATAATGTTAATTCCAGAGCTACATAATTAACTCATCATCCAGTTAGCATCTAGGATCCCTTGAACTCAAAAATGCTTAAATAATCCTGACACTTTTTAAAGCCATCATTTCAACTCTCAGGAAAGGAATCCACAAAATCCAAAGAGTGAGGAAGTTCCTAAAGATAGTTTCAAAAGCCAAGATTCACAGACAACTACTGGTTTAAGAGAATAAAAGAAGCTACTATGTTTCAAGCACCACCACCCCTGCCATCCCACCAGCCGCCGAGCCTGAGAAATCTTTTAAATACATTCGCTTACCCGGTCTTCATAACTCAGTGATAGGTATCATCATTGTTCCTATTTTGCAAAGAAAAAACTGAGACACTAGGAAATGAAGGAACTCCGTCAAAGTCACACACAAAGGCAGAGCTGGAATTTGAAGCCAGTTCTTTCTTACTCTAAACTCCACATTCTAGGCTTGGCATGGTGGCTCACGCCTGTAATCCCAGCACTTTGGGAGGCCGAGATGGGAGGATCGCTTGAGGCTAGGAGTTTGAGACCAGCCTGGTCAGCATAGCAAGACCTCATCTCTAAAAATATAAAAATAAAAAATAAACAAAAAAAAATAAACTCCACATTCTTACTATAATATTCTGCTACCTTGGCTTACAGATAAATACAAATTTCGGAACATGGACTTTTTTCCCTATTTAACCTGTTTCATTTGACTCTCATTTTTTTTCTCTTTGGTTTTTCCTTCCCATATTCAGATAGACTCCAGGATCTAGCAATTGTTCTCACTATTTTCTTTTTTTCCTTGTTTGCTCAAAAAGAATAATTAGTGAGGATTCACTTGTAGCAAATATTGTGATAATTACTTTGTACAGCTTTTTAACCAGCGGTCACTCTCGCCCCCTAAGATCTCACATTCCAAAAGTATTGTAACTCTCTTAACAAATGGTTGGATGTGTAGAAAATTGTCTCTCCCTGTGACGAATGCTAAAAGAATCAAGTTTATTTGGCTAGCAGAAGAGAAACTTGTGCAGTGTTTTTAAAACAGCTTTCAAGTTCATAACAGAGATGTTGAAACCTTCCCAGCTGTTCTCCATAGCAAGCAAGAATGAAACAGAAGGAAAAGTGGTTCACTCAAAGCAATAGACGTTCTGCTTAGGCATAAGAACTTTCTGGCTGTGAAGAATTATGAGACAAGGAGATGGTGCAGCCATGAAAGTTGTCCTTGAAGACCTTTCAGAATAAGACAGTTTGCTTCCTTTTAGACCTAGGGAAGTGGATTGAATGAGCTGAGAGGGAAGTTCATCCAGCCTGAGTCCTATGGTGATATGGGTTGCATTCCAACAGTGTGACTCTACTGTTGACATGAAGTTTCATCAATTCTCTGGTAAATTCCACAGCATTGACATAAGATAAAATATATTTGGTCCAAATTATCTAAATTGATTGTCCTGTCCAAATCACATGTGTACACATTTATATGGAAAAAATAGACAAGATCATATTAAGATAATAAACTTAATTGCATTTATAAAAATCTATGAATGTGTTTAGCACCTTAGGAAGAGGTGCCCTGTAAATCAAAGCCATCTCTAGAGTGATAACCATCCTGTATTTTATTTGCACTCATGAAATTGGAAAGGATATATGAGTATCAGTCACTGAGGACCTTTGTTCAAATGTTTGCACTACCATTTATTAGCTTGAACAATCCATGTAATATAGCTAGGTCTCAGTTTCCTTACCTATAAAATAAAAAACATTGCACCTACTTTCTGGTATCAGGGAACGAGGGGCTGGGGAAGCATTAAATTAGATGGCATTTGTAAATCACCCAGCAGAATGACTGGCAACACAGATCGATTCTTTCCCAGTAAAAAGTTCTATAGAAGCTTTTCCATTCCAGCCTGGGCTAGTGACCCTGGCACAGGCCAGTTGTCCTAAGAAAGGCCCAGTTGCTTCATTCTCTGATAAGTTCATACAACATTCTTAAGTCTCTCAGCCAAACCTCTCCAGTCCCTTCTATTCTAAAGAAGGTAAGAGTGTTCCTCTCTGGCTAACCTCACTTGAAGCTTCACTGTGGGCTTTGAGCACCTACATGTAGGAGCATTGAGCATATTTACAGCCAGAGTGCTATGGTTGAGAATGTTCTCATGCCACCTTCAATGAGCAGGAACATGTTCAATGGCGTGGATACTGAGGAGGAGGTACCATAGTAGAAGTACTGAACTGAGAAATAAAGGCACCAAGTTCTGGCCCCAGCTTTGACAAAATGACTTTGGGCAGGTGGCTTCACTGTTCTGTGACTCAGTAGCAATGATTGTGTATTCTGTGACTACTATGTGCAAGGTATTATTTATTCCATCCATTATTTTCAACATCCACAGAAAGCCCCCAGATAAGTAGCACAGCCTGCATTTTACAGATGAGGAAACTAAACTGAGGTTCAATAAAGTCAGGAAACTTCATCAAGAACCACTCATTTCTAGTAAACAGATGAACAGAACTTACAAGCCAGAATGAGTGACATCAAAACGTGCACTTGCTTCTCACATAGAGAAATGAGGTTAGACAACAATCTCTAAGGTCTTCTGTGGCCCTGAGAGCTGATGGATCTAATTCTGGACTTCCCAGCTTCAGCAGGCAGCCGGTACAAGTTGAGGGTCGAGTTACAAAAATGATCACCACAGTCACTTTCACCTCCCTCACCTCCACCCCTGAATATTTGTCTCCTTTCCCCTGCAAAGACTGGGTGGACTTTTTTATTTTCTTTTAGGAAGAAGAATTGTTGACTTTTTTTTGAAAAAAAAAAAAGAGGAACTTTTCGCTGGGGTGGGGAGAACGAATTGAAACAGGAGACTTTGGTAGAGAAGTCACTTGAAAAATGATCCTATTTCCTTTGGAGATGCTCTTGTAATATAATTATGAGCCATCTGTTAACCTCCTCTCCCCTTACACGATCTTTCTGGTTCTCAGCAGCTGATGTCCCCAGGAGCAAACTGGTGAGGATGGGGAGATGAGACTCTTTTTATTGAGCACTGAGGAATGGGGTAACTTGAACCACGTAAGTCGGAGCAATTTAGAAAAGGTGTAGAAAATCCAAGCAAGACACAAATACCAACAAATGTGCTAGGGATTAGCAGATATGTCGTATCAGGAGAGAGCAAGAGAGTCAAATTTATACAGTTGAGAAAGGATCCGACTCAGAGGGAACACAATCACGGTCTATAAATACCTCCACGAAAACAGTAGAAAGGAAGGGAGGGAATTAATCATGGATTCCAAAGCAGGGAGGACAAGGTGCCGTAGCCGTCAGCTTGGAGTGTGATATGCAAAGCCCAACAGCAAAAAGGTCATAGCTCAGAGAACTGACTGGGCAGAGGCCCAGGCTCTCTGGGGGAGGTGGTCGCAACCTCCTGCTGTCTGGGGACTGGTGGAGAGGAGATGAAAAGCTGATAGAACAGGAGTCTGAGAAGGCCCAGGAAGGCTGGATGGAGGTCACAAAAGAGGACCTAAGCGGCTCTTCCACCTATGAGTCAATGAACTGAGAAGTAATTACTTGGTCTTGCAAATTGCTTGGTAAATACACTGAGTAAATCAAAGAAACTCATTCCAACAACACGGTAGCCAGGGACTGGGTAGACTGAAGCCTACAGATGACAAAAGGATCCCATGCACAGTTTCAGTGTCAGAGAGGCTTTTATCACAGCACTGGATGGCACACTTGGTCTGGTTTAACCCTCATTTGTTAACACGAAACGCAGCTTCCCCTGCCAGACCAAGGCCAAATCGGCCTTGGCCTTCCTGCCCCTGCCCTCTTTCCGAAGAGGCCTCTTCTTTCCTGCCACAGCACACAGATCCCTCCCTTCCTGCCCCACCCTCGCCTTCAACAATATTAATGGTCCCTGCCTAAGCCCCTGAATGGAGCCAGGCCTCCCCTCCACAGAGCCTGTTTAGAGATGGCCTGAAATGCCTGCTGGGAATAATTCTCGCCGTAGGCAAGCTCAAGAATTATTGATGAAATAACCTTTTGGGGCCTCAGTCTGGGGTTTTGCAGATGCAGTGGCAAGATTATTGTTTAAGTGGGGACTTGATCAGGCGGTGACCTAGAAAACATTTAGTTCTTTTATTGCTTTCACAGCTTCCTGGGGCTTACACTGTCTTCTGCCGCTGAAGCCTGGGCAAGGGAGTAAAAGGAAGTGGCTGGTGAAGCAGTGAGGTTGCCTGCACATCCAGAAGGCCAGAAAGCACTCAGGCAGCATCCTGCCCCCAAATGATGGGCCCTGGGCCACGTCTGAAGTCACTGGAATGAGAATAACAAAAGCAATTCAGCTTTTCAGTGACTGGCCATTTTCACCTTAAAAGATCAACCTCCTCACATTCAAGGAGTAGATAAATCAGTCACTAGGGAGGCAGTTATTCATGGAACAGCCCTTTACAGGAGCCACAGTGCTAGGCATAAGTCAGGTGGAGACTGAGAAAGAGTAGAGCAGAAAGTCACCTGGGAAGGCCGCATCTAGGACCTCCTGGACAGGAAAAGAAAGACCACAATGCCTTTCTGGAGAGGAGTCTTCCCGCTGACCTGTAAGGAGCAAGGCCTGTAAGGGGCAAGGGTCACTGTCCTTTGTCCCTCTACAAAGGACAGCTCTGCAAAGGAGAGGAGGGGAACAGGGGTTCTCTCATGAGTCTCCACACATAGTCATTCCCTCACCCCATTCCTTCATTCACGGGCACTGAGTGCCTACTCTGTGGCAGGCACTTTGCTACGTTTGGAGATTCCAAAATAAAGAAAACAGTTTCTAGTCTCAAGGAACTCAAGGGAGACACACTCCTAGTTATACCAGGTCCCTAATACTGCAAAAGAGGGATATACAGAGCCTTTTCTGTGAGCAGAGCAACAACCACAGAGAGTACTGCTTTGCAGAGGTAACATAAGAGTTTTCCAATTAAGGAAAGACAGTCCCAGATAGTGGCAATAAGATTGCCTGACTTCATCAGGTAATGGTAAATGCTCTGAGATAACTGGGGTGTCGAGGACGGAATGGGGAAGAGCATGCAACAGCAATACTAGCTTTCAGTCTGGAAGCCTTACTCTATGCTGGATGCTGAGCAAAGAGCTCTATTCCCAGGATGTTGTGAAATCCTCACACAACAACCTTTGGAAGTATACACTGATTGTGTTGTTTACTGAAAGTTACAACTCGTCAGGGCAGAGTAGAGGTATGAGTCTGCTGGCCTGGGCTGAAGCTAAGGATCAAGCTTGATGTTACGAGGCCAACTTGCTCATTTGACGGAGAAGGAAAACAAGTTAACTACATAGCTGAGGGGATGCCAGACATTTTAGGAAAGGTCTTCAATGTCTTGTTAAGATGTTCAGAACCACTGGAGGTTTTTAAGCCAAGGCATGGCAGGAGCATGTCTGTGCTTCAAAATACACCCTGGAAGCAGCCAGCACTAATGAGAACAGAGCATGCTAAAGGCAGAGAGGCACTGTCTTTCCTCAGTGTGCTCCACAAACCTCTCCCCTTGGGCCACCTGAGGCTGTTCCTCCTGACCTCCTGAACCAGAATCTCCAGCACGGGACTGCAGGATGTGTGTGTGTGATAAACTCCCCAGGTTATTCCTAAGCACAATGGAGTTTGGGACCAAACAGTTGGAAAGGTGTTGCAATACTTGTACTATTCCAGGTTAAAGATAATGGGAGCCTGAACTTGAGCAGAATTCATGGTCATGTAGAAGGAGGCAGGTCAGAACATTCATAGACTTATAATCATCAGGGTGTGGTTAGGTGAGGGAGGGAGAGCGGGGTCCAGGATCAGGCTCGGGTTTCCAGCTTGGGTGACTTGGCTGGCTGGCAATGTCAATGCAAGGAGGTTGGGGTTTTCATTTTGAAAATTGTGAGTCTGATGTAGCTGCAGGATATGCTAGTAGAGTTGTCTGTCAAGTCATCTGAAACTCAAGTGTGGCACTCAGAAGACAGGGGAGGTCATGGCAAGAGAGATGAATTAGGAAGTCTTGATTTCTTGCCACCTCCTGTTGAAAGCTGATGCTGAAATCCCCAGCAGTTAATCCCATTCTCCTCTGCACTTTCATGACACCTTGCACAATACATATCACACTTTGTTGTATTTGTTTTACATACTTTCTCCTTTCATAAACCATAGGCTGATTAAAGGTAAGGGCCCATCATTCATTTTCATATCCCCAAATGCCCAGGACAGTGTCTGGCACATAGAAATTTCTTTTTAAAATTGCTGGATAGGTGAAAGAGAATAAGGAATGTCAACAAAATTAAGAAAATCTCTATGGACCCTCAGACACTACCACCATTTGAAGAGTGGATAGAGGTCTACAAAGAAAGCTAACAAAAAGTGAATGGAGTGGCAGGAGAGAAAGCAAAAGAAAACAGTGACGTGACAGAGGAAGGAGAGAGAAAAACCCTTCAGGAATGGCAGGGTGGCTAATACCTTCAGCTGCTACAAAGAGGCTAAGCAGGCTCCAGCTAGTCACAGTGACCACTGGTGTGTCCCTTTCAGGAGTCAGGCAGGGAGGGACTTGTACAGTGATAAATGCCCAACACCAAGCCTGGCCTCTGAAACTTTCCGATGTTCTTTTCCTTGGGAATCCATGCAGTCTGTATCTTGGAGGTGAATTGTGAAGTTATGGAAACCCACATTTCAAGCAATGAATGACCAGAAGAATCCGCAGAGCGACTGCAGGCTAAGCTCTCACTTTAGAGTATCAAGGGAGTGGAGCTCAGGGGTTAGACCCCTTGAGACTACCTGGATACCTTTTTTCTTATCTCCTGGATCTCCTGTTTTGGCTTTCATGCGGGTATCTTTGAATTTACAGGGGAAACAAAGAGCCACCGGAAGTGGAGGTACCAAGCACTCACAGTAATGGAACCAGTTATCTGGGGGTTTTGTATGGGTTTTTTTTTTTTTTTTTTTCTGTCTTGATCTTGCTTCACTAGTCTTAGCTCATGTGACCACATTGTAAAATTCCATTTTGTCTTTTTTCAGATGTTGAAATGTGAACCAAATGCTGTTTTTAATGAGCTAAGCAATTGTTCAGACTTCTCCCCCTCCCTCCACCCTTCTGAATTGCCATAGGGTGTACTACAAAGCTTCAGTTGAAAGCCTGCAATTTCAGAATGGTTTTCTTTAGGCAAAAGAGGCTATCCTGTAACACAGAGATATCACCACAGCTCTAATTCAGAGCCTTTGGTGGAGAAACCAGTATGTGTGGCCAGGAGAATAGAGATGGATTTGGAGGGAAGTCCCATGAGATCCTGTCAAGGGAAGGGCCACAGGGAGGTGATACCTGGCATGGAAGGAGGTGCCCGCTGGTGACCAGGGTCTCCCTCTTGAAACTGGACCTCTATCCAGAATGCGCAACTACCCAGTGGACATTTACCCTAAGAAAGTTCCCATCATCTCCAACCTAATGTATCTCAAAGTGAGTCAACTTCTTTCCTCAGTAAACCAGTTCTCAGCTACTTTTCCCACCTTTTAAATTTTTTAGCACTTACTATGTGGCAGACACAATTTTATGTGTCAGGGACAGAGCAGGCAACAGGGCAGACACAGCACCTGCCTCATGAAACCTATATTCTAGCAGGGAAGGCAACGTTCAAAACATTGACACTGGCATGAGCATTATAAAGGATGGTAATACGAGTACTGTTCATCAGATACTAGTTTCCATGAGACACTATTGCCAGCACCATGGGGCACAGAACAGGGAGCCCTGGCTCAGCCTGGAAAGGCTCTGAGTGCTTCTCCTCAGCCTCATTTAGTGGCCTTGTCTGTTCCAAAATTCTTCCAGATACACACTTGGAAAACTGAGGTCTCTGCTGCTGCTTTCCACACCTGCTTCCTGATCCATCTCCATGACTTGGTGCTGCTTCCATCAAGATATATTTTGCACCTGCCCCGTCTCTCCATTTCCTCATCCCCCTCTAGTCCAGCAGCCTATTCTGCATGTCTTGGACAGCACGGCGGTCCTGACCTCCATGCCTCCAGCCTCCCTTTCATCCTCTCTAGTCGGCACACCTCCTCCCAGTGAACTTCCCAGAAAAGTCTCTTCCCCTGCTCAACACCTCAGTCATTAATTCAACAAATGCTTATCAAAGGCTTACCACCCAGAAAAAAAACAGGTTGTGTGTTTCAAAGACAAACCAATGTCCCTGTCCCTTGACTGGCACCCAAGGCCCTTCTGCCATTGGCCAGCTTCCCTCAAATGGCCTGTCCACCACTTTCCCAAGCACAGCTCTGCCTTCAGGGGCCCTCTGCCCCTTGGCTAGTACCCCACTTTCTGCTCCTCTTCATTTCTGCTTATCAAAATTCTGCCCATTGCTAAGGCCCAATCTAATGTCACCTCTTCCATGAGGCCATTCTGATGAAGCCAAGCAGAAATACAGAAACAGTCTCCCTCATCACTAAATTTATTCTGAGAAATGTACACACTGTACATGCATGCACGCTGTGGGTGTCACACACACTTATATACATACCACGCACACTCCTGCAAGCTCCTACAACCCCAGGAATCTGTGTGTATTTGCCGTTGGTGAGCCTTGGCTATGTTCCAGGAACTGTGCTGAGCAGTTCAGCCAGATTATCTCATGTAATCATCAACCATCTTATGAAGTGGGCACCATCATCATATCCCCATATTAGAGGCAAGATCAAAGAGGTTAAGTAAATTGCATAAATAAGGTCACATAGCTAGTAAGTAGAAAAGTAAAGATTCAAATCCAATTCTGACTAAATCCCATGTATGTAATATTACACTGCCATTCATCTGACAAGAATTCTTCTTTAAAGATTTAAATACTCCATTTGCCTTATACAGTGCCTTGCATTCATTATGCATTCACAATTATATTCCCAGTACCTAACACAGAGCCCAGAACATCTCCTGGACATGGAGTAAATATCTCTGATAGCATGGATGAAATGACTGTTGAGTATCATGTCAAATCTCCTAAATCAGAATAGCTGAAATTGGGGACCCAGAGTCTCTGGGTTGACAAACATTGCAGGTGATTATTACAGCCAGCCAGCTCTGTCAGCAGACTAACATGAAGCTAGCTGAGCCTCTCCATTCTCTGAATAGGGAAACTGAGGCCCATGGTACTAAATGACTTGCCCAATTTAGCAACACCCACCTCCCACCCCCAAGTCATCTCTTCGTGCTGGGTTTTTTTGTTTTTTTTTTTAAGCCAACTCCTCTGATTTTAGCCTAGCTGTAAGATAAGATACAATACTAGCATTTGAGCAAAAAACAAGCCCATATCTCCATCTGCCTTGTCTAAGGGGATCTTAAATTGGTTTTCCTGTCTCTTCTCTCTGAGGAGGTCCTTACTGATGGCCTCATCTCAGATAAGCTGAGCATTAGCTTATAAGGACAGCCTCTGGGCAGCTGACCTAGAAACTCCATACCACAACAAACCAAGTTTTTGACCTGAAAGTGTCTGGTTATTGGGTTTTGCTTAATGCCGATCCATCATCTTCAGAATCTCCTTCTTGCCTCTTGAGAGAAGAGCCACGTTGCCCAGCAACCAATGTGCCACTGATGTGGCAAAGTTGTTGATCAATAAAGTTTTAGCTGCCTAACCTCACCCTGAAGCTGTGTTTGCTTGCCTGGTTCTAAAACCCACTCTCTGCTGATTTCTTAGCTACTAGGTGATATATTAGAGAGAAAATAAAATTTGGAGTTAGACATACCTAGGCTGATGTCCCAATTCAACCAGGTACTGGCTATGTGACCTGCACAAGTTACTTGTCCTCTGTGAACCCTGGTTTCCCCATCCCCATGGTGAGGGGAGCTTTATGAAAAAATCTCTTGTTCTTTCCAGTTCTGAGATCTGTGTTCTATGCCCTATGACCTGGGGTGTGAGCTGCTTCTGTGAGCCAAGATCACCCTGATGAAGAGATTGAATTCTGCTTCGAGTTGGCCGTTCCATTTTATCAGCCCAGCTCACTGAGGCATGAAAATAAATTAGAACCACAGATAGGTTAGGATACACTATCCTTCCCAGAATACCACACTTCTCCCAACCCCCCGCACCCCCCCGTTTTGCTTTGATAATAAACTTCCCTTGCATACAGACAGACAGCAAGACTCTTGGGGAAATCCTCAGGAAATGCCATCCATATGTTTTTGAGTCATTTACACTGAACCCATCATAATATTGTTCTTTGAAGATCCATTTACATTTGTTCTAAAGGCTTATTTTAAAGCTTATGCAAATGAACTAGATTAAGGTTGCATTCTGGAAGCTGAAACTGGGAAATGGGAAGTTCAATTTAAAGCTTGGTGTAAATAGAGTTTCACATGTGTTCTAAATAGTTCTCCCTTCTTAGCACTAGCGTCCTCCATTCAACCTCCTGGTACCCCCAGAACAACAGTGGTTCTCTACTAGTGAAATGCTAAGTGGTGGAATGAAGGTTAATGGAAAGGCCAATGAATGGAATGGTGGTCTCACTCTCTCCCTCTTACCTAGCCGTATAGCATTGGATTAGCCATTGAATTTTCCTAGTCTTCAGTTTCTTCATTTGGGAGCCATCCAAGACCTCAGTGGTTCCCAAATGTCAGCTGCATTAGAATTGCCTAAGGAGCAGATTCTGAACTTCTAACTTGGACCTACTAAATTACAATCTCCAAGAGCAAAGCTGCACAATCTGAAATTTTCACATGCTCTCCCCCTTAGGGATCTCTCCTTTCTATGCACAAGAGTCTGATTTGTTGCCGAGTATCCCTTTTCTCATATTTCCCTATCTGCCTTTTAAACTCTCCTATGTACTAAAAGTTCTCATTCATCCTGTGGCCCCTGTCGTGGACTCTCAGGTATTTTCTTTGAAGATCATGATGGATTTGTTGAATTCTGGTTAGATGAAAGAAACAGTTCCTTGTCACCCTCAACACATGAGCATGGGATATCTGAAGTGTGGAGTTCAGTATATGGCTCCTTATAGATTACAGAGCCCTGCACGAGTCATTGTGCTGGCCCCACGGGAGCCAACAGACTATAAACAAACACAAATATATTAAGTGAGGGAACTGAAAGACCATAAAGACTGTATAATTCAAATTACATGCATATTAATATCCATCGCACAGGTAGGTGATGGGTGAGCAGCATTATGGGCATCTGTATGAAAACCTGGATCTGTCCTCCAATGGGATGAGGAAAGCGGAAATGGAGAACAGAAGGCAAAGCACAAACAGAAATTAGCTAAGTGACAAGAGACCTCTGCATGGGAAAGGAGAGTCTGTCTTTGACTTGAATTGCCTCTTTCTGTAGTCAAGGAGAGAGAGTTGGCCTGTGTTATGTAATGCCAGGAGTTGGTTTTCCATTCAGGGTCTGCAGGAATGAGCTCCTTGTGGTGAAATCTTTTCCCTGTTCTGCCACTTTCTTATTCTCACTCAGCCCCAAAGTAAGCACTATCTGATATTTCCAAGATCCTTGTCACTCACTCCACCATGGGGAACTCTCATGGAACAGTAGATATCTTCTCTCTAGTGAGTAGCTTTTTCCAAGAAGCATGACCTTATTTTAATATAAATCTAACAAGGATTACCCTCTCTGCTCCCAACAAGAAAAGGACATATTTTATATATCCACCAATGCTTGTGTTCCCTGTGCCTAGCCCCATCCCCTGTGTCCCTACACAAGGGTGTTATGCAGAGGAAGATGAAATGATTTACAGAGAAGCCCCCCAACCATGTCAAAATGTGGTCGAATTAATACTATCAGTATCACCTAATTCTCTGTGGGCAAGCCATATTCAGGAGGCTAGAAATTCACATCAGTGGAATTCACATCAGTGGAATTCACATCTTGAAAAATAGCATGGAACCAGGGGAAGAGTTTGGCTTTGGAGCCAGATCAGTCTGGATTGGAGTTTCCATTCTGCTCATTTCTAGCTGTGCAGCTTTGAGCAAGTTACTTGGTCTCTCTGAATGCCAGTTTCTTCATGGGATGCCCTAGTACGGTGTCTACTGGCCCCTCCTCCTTGGAACCACAGTCCAGCTAAGGGATTATTGTCTTATTTGCCTTCCCTCCCAAAATAAAAGGAGATGCTGGAATAGCGCAATGCTTTCCCTATAGGAATACATCACAAATATAAGCAACATGTCTCCTGGGTAGGAGAGGGATCTGTGAGTGGGGGGGCTTTGTGTCACCCCCAAGTCAGAGGACCTAGTGACCACTGAAGGCTGGTTTGGTATATCCAGAAAGACTTTTCTCCAGACAAGTTCCAGACCACCACTGCAGCACCAAACACAGAATGAATACCATCTCCACTGAGTTTAGCAATGGAGCACTCTAATTTCTTTCAATCCTATTTATAAAATCATATTTTATACTGTTGCTTCAATTCAGCCCAATCTGCATTTTCTTCCATTAATCACAGTAGAACTCCCCCACTATAGCCTTTATTGCCTGCTTAAAATGAATGTGGAGAGAAAACATAATTAGATGCCACCTTTAAAAAATAATATCTTGAAAACAGAGCAATGACTTAAATAAAAAACGGAGGGAAGAAAAAACACAATTTGAACTAATGGGCCAAATTACCTCAGGTTAAACTGCATTTTAAATCGGCTACTTCTTTCTTCCTTCCTTTCTATCTCTGTCCCCTCCCTCCACACACACACACACCCTCCAGTGAGTCATGACAAATTCAAGGTGTAGCTGGATGGATGATTAGATTTCCTTGTCTCTGATGAAACAATGAAATATTTCTATAATATTAAATCCTTCAAACTGATCAAAGTGCAGTGTCAAAATTCTAAGTGCTTCTTCTTGCCCGATCCCCTCAGCTCTGGCAAAATGGAGCACATTTTATTTGCTGACCCAAAACTCCCTGAGGTTTTTAAAATCCGATACATGCTGCCTGATTTGCAGTGTTGGCTACGATTCTCCTGTAGGTGTTTGCCATCATCTGCACCGGTGACCAGAGCATCCCCTGTGAGCTGGTTTGCCTGCAGAGCACCCACACACACACCTTAACTGTGGTTTCCTTCTCCTCACTCCTGCCCAAATTACAGATGTTACTAACATGCTGTCATACAAAGCCAGGTGGGATACCTTCAGGAACAGTATGAACAGGTCACTGCCAGCACCAGCTACCTGGATATCATCATTCCTTAAGACCAAGGTAGGGCACGTGGTGCTACCTGCACCTGGCCCACTGACAGACAGAGCAAATACTACTCAAGAGCTGTTTCACTTTACCCAGATCCCTTCATGTCTCAGGGCCTCAGTGTCTCCATCTGTAAAATGAAAGTAATTTAGCCATGTCTACCCAGCCTCCTACACAAGGTTGTTATGCAGAGGAAGATGAAACGATTTATGGAGAAGCCCCCCTAGCCATGCCAAAATGTAGTCAAATGAATACTGTAAGTATCACCTAATGGTCTGTGGGCAAGACATATGCAGAAGGCTAGAAATTCACATCAGTGGAATTCACGTCTTCAACAATAGCATGGAACAGGGGAAAGAGTTTGGCTTTGGAGCCAGACCAGTCTGGGATTGGAGTTTCCATTCTGCTCATTTCTAGCTGTGTAGACTTAAGCAAGTTACTTGGTCTCTCTGAGTGCCAGTTTCTTCATTCATGCCATAAAGATCACACATATCTACCTTTCAAGATTGTTATAGTTTATGTGAATTAGATAAAACATATATCTGAGCACCTGACACACAGTAGGCAGTCAGAAAACCATAGTTTGATCACTGAAGGTCCTTTGTTTAGGACCCTGTGTAGAGGAATAAGAGACCCATCTGCCTGTGAGGACTGTCTTGTCTGATACCAGATCAGGTCTCTGAGGTGGGTGGAAATCCATTTCTTCTCTTTCTTCATAAACTTTTCTTTCAAGTAGCTGCCTGCTAATGCAGCAGCGAATCTCTCTGGCTGCTTTTAGGCTTCTTGTCCTGAGCCCTGCTAGGGTTGAGGAAAACACAAAAAGACATTTCTGGGAAGGGAAAAGGAGAGAAGGAGCCAAACTTGGGGTGGCTATGGTAAACTCATTTCTCAGCAGATGAGAAACCAGCTCCAGATTTACAGATTAAGTGCTATTAATTACCACCCAGCAAATATTGAACCACAATGCTGCACTCTTAGGAGGAAAAAAAAAATAGAAAACTAGGTCTGAATATTAAAGAACTCCATTAGTGCTCTGTGCAAACCCTGCATCAGATACGGTCCTGACTTTGACACTGAGAACCCAAGTGAGGTACACACAGAGAACGTCAGGTGAGGCCAGCCCGGGACCTTCTGTTAAAACTACTTCCAGCAGGACTCTGGGGGTAAGGAAGCAAGAGAGAGTTCACCTGCTCGAAGGAAAAGCAAAGGACCAGATAAGGCAGGACAGGGGTGGAGGGGGCGACAGGGGCTGTTGGAAGCTTCTCCCCTATGAATGGAAATGTGTTAGATTTTGTTACTGGGCTTAGATGTTGGTGGCACCTGCTTGACAGCTGGCACATCCAGAAGGTCTAGGCATACTCGTGTATTTACATTCTCCCGCCCTGACCAACATTCTGCAAACAGCAACCCTCACTAAGGAGAATGATGGTGACCAGACGCTAGCAAGCGTGGTGGGAAGGGGGAGATAAAGTGGGATGGTTAATGAGGACAAAAATACAGTTAAATAGTAGAATAAGATCTAGTATTCAGTAGTACCACAGAGTGACTGCAGTTAACAGTATTTTATTGTATATTTTAAAATAACTAAAAGAGTGGAATTATAATGTTTCTAACACAAAGAAATAATAAATTCTTGAGTTGATGGATACCAGTTATCCTGATTTGACCATTACACATTGTATACCTAGATCAAAACATCACAGGTACCCCATAAATATATACAACTATTATATGCCTATAATAATTAAACATTTAAAATTAAGAAACCAAAAAAAGCCTCCTCCAGCTCACTGTGTCTAAAAATGCCCCCCTCCACTGGAGGATTCCAAGCTGGGGAAGAAGCAGGCATGTGCTGTGTGAGTTTCTCACTTTATCTACCACGGGTGTTACTGCCATCATTGTACCAGTAGGGAAAGAAACTGAGACTCAGAGCTGATGCAGATTTGTGCAGATCCTTCCCCAGAATCCATGGGGCAGTGTGACCCAGGAGACCTTTGTCTCTCCCCTCCACTCCTTCCATAGGCCCCCAGAGGAGGCGGTGGAGACTGCCTGGGCAGTGACGCAGGTATGACGGGTATGGGGGGCAGTTCACTCCCTGCTCTGCCCTCTCCCTACCCACTGTGGCCGATGCCCTCTCTGTGCTTTGGAGCTGAGATCCACCAGCATCCTCTCTGCCTTGAAGGTGCATACCTGCTCCTCCCCTCCTCCTTCCTGAGCCCCAGGCCCCATCCCTGCTCCTCCCCACCCCCTTCTAGCAAGCCAGCCTCAAATCAGGGAATCTGCATTACAAAATTGCCAACCAGAGCAAATTGGGAAACTTACTATTTGAGAAAACTTTAGTTGTTTGTTTTTCCCCCTAAATCTAAATAAGGGTACTGCTCCTGAGAATAAAGTTTTCTAATGTCACCAATTGTTGGCTCCCTGAAAAACTAGGTAGGACCTTTCCACATCATGCTTGCGACAGCCAGCCTGGGGCACTCCCTTTGAGCTCTTTTTCCTGGGCAGCACAGGGTCAGGAAGGACTGTGGGGGATGTATGGTGATTCCCAGCAGCCTCTGTCTCAAGGAAATTAGCATGACCTTTAACACATCCCGGTTTTCTTATCTGTAAAATCAGGAGATTGCTCTAGACCAGGGTTTCTCAACCTCAGCACAGTTGACATTTTGGGTAGATAATCCTTGTCATGGGGGCTGGCCTGTGCATTGTAGAGTGATTAGCAGCACCCTGGCCTCCCCACTAGAGGCCAGGAGCAGGTGCCCCTACTCCTCCACTTAGTTGTAACAACCAAAAATATCTTCAAATATCCTCAAATGTCCCCTGGGGACAAAAATCGTCCCTAGGTGAGAACCACTGGCCCAGATGATCTCTGAGGGTCCTTCCAGCTCTCCAGTTCTGTTTAGAAAGTGATATGAACACCACAAAACAGCTTGGGTTGACATGTCGCAGGGAACTTCTCGTCAAATCCCAGCTCTGGCATCTGTATTTTAGCTTTTATGATTTGTCAAATGATACCACTTCTCAGAGCCTCGATTTGCTTATCTGCAAAATGGAGATGATAGTGCCCATTTCACAAGGTTCACTTGAGTACTAAATGAGGAAAGGTGTATAAAATCTCTGGCACATAGTATATTGCCCCATAAATGGTGCTATTATTGCTGTGACTACAACTGAAAGTAAACCAGACCATCTGCTCTCCCTAGACAATCCCTCTTGTGACCAAATCCACACAAATCCAAGGTAGCCAGCAGCAGTAGCTACGGAAAGAAAGAAACTAATAAATGTATTCAACATGTACTCTGCTAGGCACTATGCTAGGCAGTTTCATGAAAACTCTCAAGCTAAGGCAGGACTAATTGAAGGTTAATAAATGCAGTAATGGCTGAAGAATAAACCCAGACCCTCGCTGATTGCCAATGCCTGGAAGGTGAGGGTTTGTAAATGCTGGGGTGTTTATTTTGTACCTTCAGTATCAGGATGGATTACCCCCCATTTTTGCCATTAAATTAAGATTACCCATTCATCTGTTACCCATGATAAATGCCATATCTGAGAAAAAAGAAAAAAGCAATGGGAAAGTAATTTTTAGATGGATTTGTTCACTCAAAATGAGTTTATGTCTCCTCTTTGGTTTGGTTCTGCCTAAAGGGCAATTTACTTCAGTTCCTACAGAAAGAGACAAGGAAATAGTATCTGTCCTTAAATCTGAGTTACAGGTTTTGATATCCACTTCTTTCCCATTTTCTGGGGCCTGGCAGCTGCCTGTTACCACCAAAACCACCTTCTCCAATAAGCCCCAGTTCCCCGATGCACATTACTGAGATCATATCCCTGGTCTGGCCTGCCCCATGAGAGGTTTTATTCTTTAGTGGAAGTATTGATCTGTCGCCAGTTACAGGCCTAGTTTCTATATTAAGTGTCAACAAAGAGTAGGTGGAGGAGG
The DNA here is from genome assembly GCA_963574635.1 of Cheracebus regulus. NCBI lineage: Eukaryota > Metazoa > Chordata > Mammalia > Primates > Pitheciidae > Cheracebus > Cheracebus regulus. The sequence goes on along the minus strand of CAUYQU010064580.1, from coordinate 17,323 downwards.
CAGGAAATAAGGCCAGTCAAAGCTCTCTTTCTCTCCCCAGTTGGTCCTGCATCGGTCTCTGTTGTTCCAGAATCCCAGAGATGCTTACCCAGGCTCATTCTTCTCCTTGTCTTTGCTATTATTCCTTCGCGTACTCATCAACCTTAGATTCACGTTCAGACCCAACTCATGTTACTACTGACTGCCAGTTTCTGTCATGGGTTTTATCTCATCTGATCCTCACAGAAGCACATTTTACAACTTTTATAGACAAGTAAAAGGTGTCATCAAAGGCCCCAGTTAGCAATTGGTAGAACTGAGTTTGCATGCAACCTTCCAGCCCCAAATTCCGGTGCATGTTCCTTTGTTGGGCAGCAGCCAAGCATGGTCCCATAGGAAAGCCCTTGCTTTCTGAGGGTGAGTAAATGCCTCGTTATGAGCCTCCCTGCCAAACTGCTATGCTTGCTGCAGGCAGTGCACATTGGCCTTGCCCTTGGCCAGAGCCAAGCACAGCTGGACCAGAAGACAGCACCGTTCCAACCACCACAATCAACACTGTCCTCCCCAACCACCCTTAACCCCTATGCATCCTTCAAGAATCATTCCGAAAGTACCCCTCCAATGAAAACTTCTCTGACCTGCTCATCAGTCGCCACCACTGTGATTCCTGAGCACTTTGACACACTCTGTTACTGCCCATATCACACGGTCTCATGTATCACTTTCTGTAATTCCTAGCACGTAGAACACTAAATAAATATTTCTTAAGTAAACAAATCTATTACTGAAAAAAAAACAGAGGGGAAAATCTTGGGGGCAGATAATGAACACAGTATTTAAAGTATAGCACTTATTTATAAATGACCCCAACAACCTGCCATAGATCCCAAAAGTCAAGCTTTTTTTCCGGTGAAAGCCCAGGACTTGGGAGAGAACAGCTAAGAAACACCGATTTTCTTCACATCCACTGATGGATTTCCATTAGTGCAGTGCTTCCCAAACACCAGTGTTCAAACAGACCACCTGGGGATCTTGTTCTAACACAGCTTCTGCCTCAGTAATTCTGGGGTGGGGCTCCCAGGTGATCCTCATGCTGAGGGACCACACCTTGAGAAGCAGACACTGATCTCTTCTGGGCTGCATCCCACCTCACCTGTAGCTGCTGGCCTGTCACTCTGCACCTGCAGCAGGGCCAGAACCCCCTGGCATCCCTGTGCCATCTGAGTAAAGCAGCTGTCTGCTGGTTTATCTATTCCCTCCCATTATCACCGGGGGAAGAGAATCCATAGGCATGCCACATCTTGTTTACAGCAAGTCTCAGAAAAGTTAAAACTACAAGTTAAAAAAAAAAGGCAGTAACCCCTTAGAATCACACATATCAGGGGGAAAAGGGCGAAGAAAAATTCATAAAATATTAAATGACACTGTGTCAAGACACAGAAAGGGGCAGAACAGTAATTAAAGTAAACAGCACATCAAAACCCTGGCTAAAACTGTTATTTAAATTGAAAGTAAATGTAGGAACTGATCATGTAGCCTTGTATAAATGTGTTTCCAAGAGCCTTTTAAGAATATTAATGATTATGGAAGTATAATGGCTGAATATCAATGATCATTTTTATAGCAAGTGACAGCTCAGAAAAAGTAGAAAAACAATCCAGACCCTTCCTACAATGCAAACTGGCTTCATCTGCCCAGCGTATTGCATCCCTTCAAGGGACGGAGAGAGGGCTGGGGAAGAGGATTAAGATGTCTCAGGTGTCCTGAGCTTACCATGCACCTCTGTTGTGGGTCTGCATGATGAGAAGCTATTCGGAGAGAGGCCTTGGCAGTGACTCAGGTCCTTATCCTTCTTTCTCCTCTGAGATGCCTGCTGAGCTCCAGCTGTGTGCATAGCCCCCAGGCCTCGTTACCATCTCTAAAAATACTTTCCCACCTTGCCTTAAAGGGTCTGAAAAGTTCAGCCCAAAGCCAAAAGTGAAACTGTAAAGTTTCCTAACTGACTTTTCAACAAAGGGACTAGAAATGACACTTTTGAATTGGAGGATTGCACTCTTACTTCAGAGGTGAAATGCTCAAAATATCTCAAGCTGCCTTCAGAACCCCAGGACTCATTTCTTCAATATTCACAATGGAAACCAGTCTTCCTCCTTCCACAATGCATTTCACCAGTCTATTGTGGTACCTGTAAATACAATGGGAGGGCAAGCCATTTGGGTCCCAAAGAAAACACTTAAGCCTTGTTCTTTAACTTCAGTCCAGCCTCTTGCTATTCTCTCTTTTACTTAGTTTTCTGGTAAGATAAGAGGTTCCCAACTGGCCTTTTCCATTCTACAGTGCTGTGGGGTTAGATCCTGAATTCTTCCTCGGAGTCTTTTTGGACACAAGCTTCGTCTCAGCATTACAAAGTCACGTTCCTCAAAGTGTCTTCTCTCCATGTTTCCTTAGATGGCCACCAACTCAGAGATGGTCCCTGAGGCTAGCAGGTATATGAGATTGGCTGTTGTTATGAAGCTGTTAGTCCTAACTTGCTTAGTAGAAAACGTCATCTAGTCCAGCTGACCAGAGAATGCTAGGGTTTTGATCACAAGCCCAGCTAACAATGAAGGATTGCTTTGCTTTCCTTTCTTTGAGTGCTCATATTTTCTCAGGGGTCCTCATGAGAAGGGGTGGCTATTTCAAGGACAGGATTTGGGCATTCCTGCATCCCTGGGCTCAATACAATAATTCATCAAATTACGTATACATTTACATTATAAACCATGGAATCATTATGAAATCACTGTATTGTTAATAATAGTTTCCTATTAATTACTCTCTCTAGCCATTACTTATAAACCTCCTTAAATCTCTGGCTCAGATTGCCATTCCTGTAGGAATCCTTAGTCTTCAAATGGAGCAGATTGTAAAGACCCCAGGCAGGGCAGCAAGGAGGTGAGATTAATGAGACACCCCTCCCCAATTCCTGGCACTCACTGGAAACGGGCAGAGAAGATAGTGAGGCCCCACCCTTCCTGCAGTGATTTCCTCACCCTCTGGCAGTGACTGCTCGCTCCTCTCTGCTGGGGGCACAGTCCTCAGTGGCTTTCTCAAAGAGCTGCCTGCATCAAAGCAGCTACCGTTTCCAGCATCTTTCTTTTGCAATCCTTTTTGTTCCTTGCTTTTGATCCAACATATGCTGGGGGGGACCAAGCTCTTGCCTTTCAGCTTGTGAATAAATGGAAGCACTTAGGGAGGCAGCAACTGCCACGTGTGATTAGTTTCTTGTTCTTTCCTGAGAGCTAGATGGATCAAGTAGCTCAGGACCTACAACTGGCCTACTTAGAGGCATCAGGTCTGATGGGGTGAGCGTAGCTTGGAAGTCTGAAGACCTGAATGCCAGTCCTAGTGTTCCAGCAACAAGGTGTGCAAATTTTGGCAAAGCTTTCTTCCTATGTGCATTTACTCAGCAGACATGGCACTAGGCATCGGGTCTATAAAGATAAATAAAATCACATCTGTGACCTCAAGAAGATTGCAGAAACTTCAACATGAGAAGTAGACGTAAATACATACAAGTTGTGGTAGAAGCACAGCCAAGAGAAGTATTTGTCCAGGAAGTGATATTTGGGCTGAGTCTAGAAGGACTAAGTAAGCTCTGACCATAGGCAAACAGTGGACACAGCAGAATGGACCCTGAGATAGGGTCATTAGATACATAGGCAGAGGCCCAGAGGCATGAAAGAGTATGATTTAATACAGATTATCTAGTACTGCTGGATCTGGATCATGAAGTTAGAGGAGAAATGGAAAGTGGGTCTGGAGAGGTGTGCAGGGCCAGATCTTGGGGGCTTTGTAAACTATGCTGAGAAGTTGGAAAATGGAGAAGTGCAGATGGATTCATCTGTAAGCTAAGAATTCTCACAAGAGGCAGCAAAGACAGTGGCTTGAAGGGGAACCTGATTGTCAGAGACACCAGTTAGAAAAGTATTGCCAGTTTTCTTTACCTGGGGACTATCGCCATTTTGGTTCTTGGTTGCGAGGGCCTCCTGGTACATTGCATTTGTTCATCTGTGTCCCTGGGCTCTACCCACTTGATGCTAGTAGCAACCACTTGGTTGTGACCATCAAGAAATTATCTCTGGACATTGCCAAATATCCCCTACGTGGGGAAGATAAAAATCACCCATGGTTGAGACCTACCAGTCTAAGCAAACTTAAAGTATGGAAAGAGCTCAAAGCTGTGAGGATGGGCACGGATTGAAGATACCTGTAGAAGTCGGGTTGAGAGGAATGCATGATTGACCGGATGTGTAGAGGGGGAAGGGGGGGGAGGCCAGAATGGCTCCCTGATTTCTGGTGGGCAATTAGGGGATGTTGATGGTGCAGAGAAGATGAGAAGAGGGAGGAGAAGGCAAGTGATTCATTTGGATGTGTCACACTCCACACGGCCCCCATGTGGACAGGTCTAGTGGGCAGCGGGCTCTGCGGGGCTAGGACCAGGGCCAAGGGCTAGGTGCAGACACGATGGGAATGTCTCTAGGAGTCATGAGTCTACTCTGAGGAGGGGAATTCTGAGGGAGAAGACGGCTGAGGATAGAACCTAGAGACATTGACATTTAAGTGGCTGGGGACAGGAAGGAGCGTCAGGACAGGGACTGAGAAGGAATGGAAACTCTGGAGGAGGGTGTCCCAGGAAGAAGACAACAAAAGAGCGTTTCCAGAAGAAGGAAGCTGTCACAGAGCCAAATGTCACAAAAATGTCAAGGAAGGGAAGGGCAGAAAAGCATCTACCAGATGCCTCAAAGGATTGGTTTAGGAGCAGATGAGCATATGAGCGTGAAGGATTTGGGAATAGTTAAAAGCAGCAAACACAGCAAGCTTAGTGATCATGATTAGGGCTCCCTCCCTTGTGCTTCTGGCCGGCCACAGGAACCTCCCAAGCTCATAAAACAGCAGGAGCCAGGGTTGTAGGCTTTTCTCCTGTCCAAGGGAGTGCCCTGGGCCCCATGAATGTCCACCAAGGACCCCCAGGTTCACACTCACCTGCAGGCTCCCGGCCAGCATTTCTTCCGCACTCCAGCAGCAGAATGCCAGGAACCTGGCCCCTGTCTCGCCTACCAGCCTTATTTTGTACAGACACAATCCCCTGGCATATTGCAGGTAATCACTCCCTGAGGCTGCGAAGGAGAAGCACCTATTGACCCTTTGACTCCCCCTGTGGTTCTGGAGGGCTCTGGGCCGTCCAGAAGAATGGCACCAGTTTTGACTTCCTGTCTCTCCTGCAATATGTCCCTAAAATGACCCTCGTGACACCTTTTGTTCCTCACCAGGCTCCACTTCCTGTTTCTGCTTTTACATCTTTCTACATGTTATCCATGCACTATGTCTTTTCCCTCAAAGAATTGGGAAATTCTTTTTAACTTTTTGTTAAACCAGTGCTCTTGGTTCTTAGAAGTCTACTTCCCAAGAAAGGCTGAGCCACATTCTACTGCATCTGTCCTTCATGACCTCATAGATTCACTCTTCATCTTTTTGCTCTACTCACACTTCCTTGGGGCTCAGTCTGGAATAAGGAGGCAGCCATTCTGCTAGAGATGAGGGAAGATGGCCCAGTTGTGTTTCCTGCCCCTCCCCAGGGCCCACCCCAAGCCTGCAGCAGACATGCCTGCCCCAAAAACCTCCTCCTCAAGGTCTCCGCAGCAACATGACAGCCCACTGCCCAGCCACCACCCTCCTCCCTCTATCCCGAAAGCTTTGGAGCTAGCCTCTGCTTTCCGATTACAGATGGCGCCTTAAGAATGGGGCAGTGTCTGCAGGATGCAGTGAATTAAGGGAAGCACGCTCAGGCCTACCTCACTTGAATTAACTCAGGAGAAAAGAGAGACCATGAAGTCAACACAGAAGGGAGGCCAGAATCTTGTCCCAGGGGACCAAGTTACTTACTGAACAGGGTCCTCCCGCTTGAAGCTTAACAGGCTTCGCTCAACTGACAAGTACTCGGGGCTTCTCCTGCCTCCTTTCCCCTCCCTATACAAAGAGCCAAAGTGGGCCCTACACTGGCCCCACTTCAGCCTGGAAGCTAATTCCTGTGTGCAGCCAGTGGCAAGCAGTCTAACCTACATCATCTCACTCAGGCGACCAGGCACCCTGAGCTCCACAGGGGCCAGGCAGGGTGCTTGGCCCTGGGAATAAAGCAGTGAGTAAGATGCACCCCTTCCTGCTCTGGAAGCCTACGATCCCATGGGAAACCACACCCGTGGTCAACAGGCTTTAACACGGTGGGAGGTGGGACATGCACTCTCATGCGCAGTAGAGGTATGTGGAGCGTGCCACAGGAGAACACGGAGCCCCAGGACACCCCACCAGGCAGGTCATAGTTCTCCCTGGTCTGCAGATGGGAAAGCTGAGGCTCGGGGGCTTCAAGTGACTCATCCAAGACTACAGAGCTAGTTAGAGGTCCTGTCCTCTGACCCTGCACCTCCTGTTGTCCCAATTATTTCATGGGGCCAGCCACCCCAACTGTGACAGCCACACCTTGTCCATTTGTGGCCTTCCAGCCTCTCTACCTGGCTGCACCCAGCCCCTCTGTGACTCTGATATCCCAGTCACATAATGGATTGTGTTTGTCCCAGTGTCGGGCCAGGTGGGTCAGGAGGCTCCCGGGCAGTGTTGTCCTGCTTCTCTCAGAGCGGCTGGGATGGGGCTGCGGGAGAAATGCTCACCCCTCCACCCTCCCCAGGGCAGCCCTACTTCAAGCAAATTCCTTCCCTCTGGATCTCTTCATCGCTGGACTCTGGGGACCCAGGGCCTCCCATCCCCATCCCGCCACCTGCAGAGATCTCTGCCAGGTCTGGAAGGGAGTCTCACTCAGGCACAGTTGTGTCCCCATGCTCATTCCCCCACTGAAAGTCCCTCGTTTGGTTCTTTTGTCCTCACAGAGACAGTTAGCGTTTCAGTAGCAATTGCGAAAATGGATGGAGCTAAGTCAAATCTGATTTTCTTTGGGAAGAAAATCGAATTCTCCACTTTGTGAGGCAGGCAGAGAGATTAGAAGGAGGGCCATAAAAACGCAGCTCACCCAGGGAGGGAGGGCCAGACCCCCTGAGGGTGGAGGAAGGAGAGCCATGTCGCCGGGAAATGCCAGCCAGCAGGGCAGGGTGCAGGGTGTGGCCGCGGGAGACGGCTGAGAGCCTCCCACCTCCAGTCCTCCAGACTTACCGTGGATGCCAAGTCCTTCAAGTTGAGACTCAGCCTCAGCCAGGGGACCACTGTGAATTGTTTATTCATTTAAGTTGAAGATCTGAAAGCTCTGTAGCCTTCCTTCTCAGGTTGAGGCCACCAAAAAGATGTTTCTGGTGGGGAGCACTTTCCAAGGGGGCTGGGAGATGAGGAAGGAGAGGCAGCCAAGCTTCTAAGAAGGGGCCTGTGGTTGCAATACCAGCCTACTGTGTGCAGGGAGAGTGGCCAGCCAGCCTCCGCAGGGAGCCGCTGCACTAGCTGCCTCTTCTGGGGCCACATCCAAATTCACAATAGCCCTTGCTGTTTCTCTTAGTCATTTCACAAACACCGATAGAGTGGTTTTTATGGATCAGGCTGTGTGCTAGTCACCGGGAATTCAGAGCTAAGTCTGCCTTTCAGGGGCACTCCATCTGCCAGGGAAGATGAACATATCTAAATGAGCCAATGTAGGTCATGTAGAGATCTGTGTTGGAGACGTGTCCCAGAGGGTACGGCGGCTCAGAGAAAGAAGCAGCTGAACGCCCTGTGTGAGTGAGTGTAGAACCATTCAAGAGCCGGGACAGGTAGAACCATTCAAGAGCTGGGACATCACAGCCAAGTCTTAAAGGATGAATAGGAGTTTTGCAGGAAGAAAGTGGAAAAGCAATAGCACAGGGAATGGCAAAACCAAAGACACAGGACACAAGAATGCATGGCATGCTCACAGTGGTGTGTGGTCCAACACAGAGTTTTGCTAGGAGAAGGGAAATGATAGGAGGGGGAAGAAACAGCTAGAAAGGCAGGCTGGAGCCTCTCATAAAGAGGCATCTTGTGGCCAGACATGGTGGCTCACACCTGCAATGCCAGCACTTTGGGAGGCTGAGGCGGGCAGATCACTTGGGGTCAGGAGTTCAAGATCAGCCTTGCCAACATGGTGAAATCCCGTCTTTACTAAAAACACAAAATTTAGCCAGATGTGGTGGTGTGTGCCTGTAATCCCAGCTACTCAGTAGGCTGAGGCAGGAGAATCGCTTGAACCCAGCAAGTGGAGGTTACAGTGAGCTGAGATCACACCACTGCAGTCTAACCTGGGCAACAGAGGGACTCCATCTAAAAAGAAGAAAAAAGAGTCATCTGGAGCAGTTCAGACTTTTTCATAAAGCCAGCAGGATAGCCCCAGAGAAGTCCAGGGAATCACAGGGAAATTTCTGAGAAAACATTCTGGAAAATATGTCAGAGATGTTTCATTGATTTGTGAGGGATTTGAGACTTAATGGCTCCCCTAGAATCACTGAATGTCAGAGCTTTAAGAAGCAAGAAAGTCCATATCTGTGGTTGTCACATTAGGTTCAATGGAGCCTTAGGGTTCCACAGAAGGGCCTTAGAGACCCACACTGCGGTACCAGGGCTTAGAATGGAGGGAGGGCACTCCAAGGGGCGTTCTCCAGAGCCCTATCCATTGCAGTCCACGAGTTTCCGTGCTTATCTTTATAGATTTGCTTTGATTCGTTCAAGAAGTATTTATGGGGCATCTCTTCTGTTTGGGTTATTATGATTTGATTAGAAAACTTTCATCACCAGAGAAGCTGGGGGTTAAAGTTACTGACGCAGACCAGCTGCCTGATTTACAGACAAGGAAACTGAGACTCGGTGAGGTGAAGCAACTTGACCAAAGTTCCTCAGTGAGTCAGTGGCCAATCCTGATGCCCCCACCATGCTCTCTTCAGTCCCTTGCCCTGCATTTGTGCTGGTTGGACCCAGGGCACAGAGCGCCACCAGCCCTGCGTATCCACTCCAGCAGCAGCCTCGTGGTGAGGGCGGGATGGGCTCAGGGTCCAGCCTGCAGCAGCCCATCCTGGCAAGCCTCCTCCAGACAAGGACAGCCTCCACAGCCAGCATCTGAGGAAGGCAGGAAAGCTGCCAAGCACACACACACACACACACTCAGCAGAAAATGGGGACAGCCAGCTTAGGGATGAGCAGGGGCAAACCCACGGGCATGATCACGTTTTTGTTTATGGACAGGCAACAGTGTGCTGTATGCGGATGTCAAGAAAAGAACGCCCAGGCGGGTGTTGGCATCGTTTCCAAACCATGACGGTTTCCTTTGTGCCCAGAGTCAGCAAGTCAAGTCGCTAACGCACAGGGCACTGAAATGAACCCTTTTGTTTTGCTTTGATGGCTCCTCGTAGCACACTCTGCCAGAGATATCATATCTTTGATCTCTCGGCACTGATGCTAAGTCTCTGGAGCTCACTAGCATCTCCTTGAGATTAATTCTTCATGGCATACGAGGCGCCACACTATCCTCTCCCATACATCACACAGGGCCACGTGCCTTTCTGGACTGCTGCCTCAGTGGTTACCCACAGGCTTAGGAAATAACTCCTAATATCCTGCCCTCTCCTGGCCTCCTCGCACCTAATACCCAAATTGGTTAAAACTCCGTTAAGCAGGCACCAGAAGACAGGCCTTTGATTTCTGACTCGGCCACTTTCCACCTAAGCCCCGCACCTCTCTGAACCTCAGTCTCTTCATCTGAAAAGCAGAAATAAAAATATCTACTTCTGCACCTAGCACATTACCTGACATGAAGTCAAGGTACAATAAATACTTATTAAGTGAATTGACCAGTTGATCTATGATAAAGAGGAATGCAGGAAAGTTGTTTTTATGGTTATTCAAAATCTATTCATAAGAACCCTTGGCCCATAGCCAAGTCTAATAACTCCAACCCTTATCTAATAGTAAGAACCTTTGGTCCATAAGCAGGTCTCAGTCTTGCTTCCCAATCTCAGCATTCAAAAGATGCCTCATTGGAATTCAAAAGGGGAGAGAGAAGATTCAAGAAGGAAGACTAAAACTACACCTGGATTCAATCTCAACATGATATATCTACAGAGCAGCAGAAGAAACTTCATCCCTCGAGGACAGAAAGGTATTGCTCCAGCTGGAAATTCATGGAGCCCACCCATCTCAAGGACAGCCCCTCCCAGATCCTGCCTGGATATTTGGAGAGGGCTGATAGAGAGTGACATGGCTCAGAACCTCCAGGGTGTCCATCTGCTGGCTCACTCACTCCGCATCTTGTCCATAAGAGATATGAGCTATGACAATAAGTCTGCTTGTGCATGTGTGTGGGTGTGCATGGATCTGTGTGTGTACTGCTTGGGACCTGCCTTAGGATCAGGGTAGCATATTACAGCACAGGTGTTTAAAAGAAAATGAATCAACCTCCAGGAGACAGGGATAAGAAATCTCACATAGAAACCGGTCTTCTCCTTGCCATGGCAGAAGCAACCTGCCTCTGAAGGGTGAAACGGGGGTGACGTTCTTCCCCACATTGTATCTTAGGTCAAGTGGAAACATTGGGGTAGATGGTCACGTGCGTCTCTATCTCCAGAAGGAGACTTGGTTTTGACAAAGAGCCAAGCAAGACACAAAGGCTCAAATGGAACAGCCTCAGCATTTCTCTTTTCATGTGTGGACTTGGAGCAGCCTACACCTCTTTAATCACCACGGAGCTTCTGAAAGCAATCAGATTATCGGTCTAGTTTTCTGCAATTATGTTCTTGAATAGAAGAAAATTCCTAAAAACCCTAGGCGGAGAGAAAACAATGATGGTTTTTACCTTCATTTAAAGTATTTTGAGTATTTTGTTGATTGTTGGACTTCTTCCCAAGTTCTGAGTCACAACAAGCATCTGTGCAAGCCTTTTTCTTCCATCTTTCCTTTTTCCCTTCTCTTTTCATATGGTATCATATCATATTTATGTAATTCAATGAAAATTAATTGTGCATCTATTATTATGTAATCATGGTCTAGATACTAGGAATATAAAGGAATGACACAGTCACTACCCTCAAAAATCTTACAGTATAGAGGAGTAGAAAATGTTATGTTTTCTGAAGTTGAGATCCTCTAAGGCCTTTATTTTAAAAGCAGGAAGAGAAGGGTTTAAGAAATGGTTTCTTGCCGACTAAGGGAGGTGTGAGGTAAATGTTGGCACCAGCTGCTTAATGATGCCACAGAGCATGTGTGTCTGGAGGCCGAGGAAAGTTGATTTTTTAAAATTGTTACCTCTTTATGCCAGAGTGAAATGAAATAGAGCCTGTCCCCTCCCTTCTTTGCCTATTTCTGGCTTCCTCTTCACAGCTCCCACCAATGCTGTGTTCTCTGGCTCAGCACAGTTCCCTTTGCCTTTCATTCTACTCCACAAACATAATTTAGCCCCTACTAAGTGTATATCTGTCTCTGCTAGGAGGGCTGTGGAGGTTTCAATGGAGAAATCCAGTTCTGTATGCTAAGTACTTGCAATGTGCCAGGGCTGCAGGCTCTGAGATAGATGCCTGGGACAGACACTAATAAACCACAGTCCCTGGCCACTTAATCTCAGTCCAATGGAGAGTCCAACATGTGTCAAATACCGCAATACCTACTGTACACTATGTGCAGCCACAGAAGACTAAGAAGAATAGACAGAGAAAGGTCAATTCCATCATGGGAGACAAAGGATGGTTTCATGACAGAGGTGATGCTAGAGGCTTACCATCTAGTAAGAGAAATGAGATTTTGTGCAGAAATCACTATGATGCAAAGGAGTGCTTCCTGAAAAGGTGATATTTGAGCTGGACCTTGCCAATGAATAGAATTTTCAACATTCATTCATTTATCCAACAGATATGTACTGAGTAGTTCATGTTTTCCCAGATAAGGGGGAATGCAATCATTTAGAAGACAGACAAAAATCCTTGCCCACATGGAGCTTACATTCTAGTGGGGAAGACAAAAGGAACATGACATACATGAGACAGAGCACAGCTTAGCAATTTTTTCCTGGAAAAGGCTAGTCACTAATCAGTAAATATTCTAGTCTTTATAGATCTTGTGGTCTCTTTTTCAACTACTCAACTTTGCCACTGTGGCATGAAAGCAGTCATAGACAATACATAAATGAATAAGCATGTCTGTGTTCTAATAAAACTTTATTTACAAAAACAGGGAGTGGACTGAATTTCGTCCCAAGGGCCATCGTTTGCCAACCCCTGATAGAGTGTAAGTTAGTCAGAAGAGCTAAAGCAAAAACATAAATCAGGAATAAATAAATATAAAAAATGTTGGAGAAAGGGCTTGAAATTACAGTAGGGAAAATAATCTCTAAAAGGTGAATGAGACTTCCTGTAGGAAGTGAGGGAGTGAACCATGCAGATGGCCAGGAGAAGAGCCTTTTGGGCAGAGGGAACAGATAGTCCAGACCCCTGGGGGCTGGAATGAGTCTGCCATGTTCAAGTGTCAGCCAAGGGCTGATGACTGGAAAGAGAATATTTTCAGGCAGATAGATTGAGATGGAGGAAAGAAGTGACAGCAGGTGCTTGAGGAACCATTTGGCAGGAGCATGAGGCGTATGAGGTAGAGTTATAGACAGAAGACAAGAATGGAAGTGGGAACCATGGCTGCAGCTGCCCCCCAAAGCACCCTGCTATCATCCCTCCTTCAGCGTCAAGGCCACCTTGCCAGACCCCAGGGGAGAGTGCACTTATGGGCTCTCAAGCTCATCACCTGACTTCTCTGCAAATCCAAAATAAAGCCTTGGCTTTCAATCTCTGTCCTCTTCAGCAGGGTTCTTTGCTATTACCAGGGAAGCACCTACTCTGTGCCATGTACTGTGCTAGATGTCTTGCATGTGTTATCTTATTTCTTCCTCATGATTCTTTAAGGAAAGTGCTGTCTTCTGGAAACTCAGGCTAAGCACAATCAGTGTCATCCCCACAGCCAAAGCGAATGAACACCAGAATTTGGGACTAAGTCAATCTAGTCTCCAAGTTCTTTCCAAATCGCCATGTTGTTTCTCATTCAATCTGTCTCAGAAAGCACTTTGGCTCCCAGCCAAAATTGTTCTCATTTCAGGTCCCCCTCCCTTGCCAGCTTGGCTGGTGCCCAATTAGCTTCTTCCCTAGGAATCCCAGTTTCTCTCTCTCCTCTCTCAGGCACATGAAATAGATCTTTCTCTCAGACTGTCCCTCTCGCACTCCCCTGCCCTTTCACATGTGACTGCAGACCTTCCTGCTCTCCTCTGCTCTTTCCTGGCTGCTCGTCTCCTCCAGGTCCCCTCTCTATCTTCTCCCACCTTCTCCCAGGCATCCTTTTCAACTCCTGCCCTGCAGCGTCATCTGTGTGTTCCCTGTTCCAGCCACAGGCCTATTCCTCTCTCATGAGGGTGATCATAACTGGTTTGCCCAGGACAGGCTTGGCTTGTGCCTGTGGTCCTAACATAACGATTATAATTTGCTCTCAGGAGTGTCTGTGTTTGGGCAGTGAATGTCTTTACCTACACTGGACATGGGAGTGAACACTAATTTAAACCCCTCAGATCTAAGTTGAAAATAATTCTGTTTTTTGCAATTTTTCACCCACCTAATGCTTTTGTTTCCTTAGTTGCAACCTGCAATCCAGCGTATTTCCTCCAGGCCTGATGTTTAACTAGAGTGGTAAAATCCTTCTTTGAGGGATTTGGGATCTCATAGGGATTTAGAACTTATCACAAGGGAGCCAGGCAGATACAGCCCCACCATGCAAACATGGCACCTCCAGCATGCAAACACTGCCATGAGGGCTGGTGGGAAAGTTAAGGACTGCAGAGTCTCACCAGGTCTAAATTCATCCCCTCAGCAGACATTTATTTGGCACCTACTATTCTGAGCGCTGGAGAAACAGTAGTGGACAAAACAGATTAAGTCCCTGCCCTCAAAGAGTTTACATTCAAGTGAGAGCTCAGACAATTTGTAAATAAATATATGCTGTGTCAGGCAATAAGTTCAGTGAAGAGACATAAGACAAAGTTAAGAGGGACAGCAGGCAGGAAAAATGGTAAGGACCAAGATACTGAAGAGGGAGCCTGCAGGTTGGCTTGAGAAATGGCAAGGAGGTCAGTTCAGGTGAAGCAGATGAGTCAGGCAGGTATGGGTAGGAGCTGAGATCAGAAAGGCAGAAGGGCCACACCCTAACCCTGAGCCATCAACAATTTGAACAGAGGAGCCATCAGATCCAACTTACATTGCTATGTTGTGTAAGGATGGCTCTGACCACTGGGTTGAGAAGAGGCTACAGCAGGGAAGAAGCAGAATATCTCTCAGGAGACTCATCAGGTGCAAGATGATGTTGGCTTGGACCATGGTAGGGGCAGCAGAGGTTGTGAGAAGTGGTCATTTTCTGGATAAAAGATTGAATGAGAAGTGTTAGACAGAGAGAGGCATCAGGGATGATTGCTAAGGTTGTGGCCTTAGAAGTCACAAAAGGAAGGATAAAGTTGCCATTGGCTGAGATAGGATGATTTTGACAGGATCAAATGGGAGGGGCTGTGTGGTGAGGGCAGAAGTTGGCTGTGGATAAGTTACATTTTAGAAACCCAGGAGATGTTCAAATGGAAATGTCTGGCAAGGAGGTAACTTCATCATGCAGGTGGAATGAAAGCCATGGGACTAAATGAGGTCACCTAGGCAGTGAATGTAGACAGCCCAGAGGAGCCCTGAGATCCTCCAACATCTGGGAATCACAGAGATGGGGAGGAACTAGCAAAGGAGATGGAGAAGGAGTAGCTGTAAGAGTAGACCCATAAGAGATTGCTTTCCCAGAGGCTAAGTGAAGAAGGTATTCAAAGAGAAGAGCTGGCCAATTGTGTCAACAAGGAGTTGACCATTGGATTCGGCAACATGGAGTCAATGGCAATTTAGGAAAAAGCCGTTTTCGTCCCATACTTTTAGATTTGAGACAACCCCAGAATAAATGGGTTACAGAGCGTCAGAATGAAGGGAAATGCATCCGTCTAGATGAAAGAGACAGTGAGAGACAGCTTTTTTAAGTTCTGTAAAAGAGAACCCAGCAAAGGAGCCATGGTAGGAGGAAAACAAACATTGAGAAAGGTTTCTCCATTTTAAAAAGTTGATATACTACAGCATACTTGTAAGACGATTAAATAAGGGGAGAATGATGACCCTGGAGGGAAAGGGGACAAACGTTTGGATCGATGCCCTTGAGTGGGAGAAGGGGGCTGTGATTCAACATCAGAGAGGAGGACTTGGCTTCCTGGGGGCAGAAAGACTCAGTGAGGCCCCCTGGTATCATATCAATGGGGCTCCTGGCCAGGGTGGTGTGACCCCAATCCCTAGCACCTCTGCCCATAGCTTCCCTGCCCCTGGTGAAGTTGGCAAATCACTTACTGTCTAATTCTCAGGCTCCTCATCTTAAATATTAGCTTACCATGTCCACAGCAGATGATAGTTGTTAAGAGTAAACAAAGTATGTGTAAAGCAGAGCACTTATCCTTAACAAGTTAAGGCTAGATCCCTTCCACCTTCCTTCCCCAGTTCCCCCTCCAGCATTTCTCTGAGAACCTCTGACTCATCTGGAGAAGCTTGGATGGCCCTTCTGTTACCAATGCTGCCTAAAGGCCGGCAGGGCCAAAAGCAGGCACAGCCAAGTGTTTCCAGTTCCCCTAAACACCCCCTCCTTATATTTGTCTCAATAGCTTAGTGTCTATGATTTGGTGAGTCATCTTTCTATGGCAATTTTTCATTTCCATGCAGCCTCTTGGAGTTGGGTTCTGCAACTTGCACCTGCATGCAGCTAGGATCTTCAAAGAGCTACTTCCCACTGAGTGAGCCCAGCCAGGGAGCCACTGCCCCTCCCTCAGAGCCACAGCACAGAAGAGGTGGGTGTCTGGCTGCAGTTCTGGGTGGGCTCCACCTGACTAGCCTGAGGCAGATGGCAGAAATGTGGCTGCAGGAGATGGAAAGGTGTGAGAGAGCCCAGAGCTGGGATGCTAGCCCGGCTCTCAGCCCAAACTCCTGTGATGCTACTTTGCCCAGGTAGGAGATCATTGAATCTCTGACCCAGAAAGACAAGGGTTTTGTCATGAGGAAAGGGACATTGTAACTTCTATCCATGAACCTCCCAACGAAAAAATGTAAAGTTCTGTCAAAACAGGTTAGCATATTAGCAATCACGGCTCACTACCATCGGTATTTGTTCCATTTGTGCCGTTTATGATGGTTATCCACATTAATTATTTCACTGCTAAAGTCCCTTCTAATTTCTGAACACTGTTATTTCTAAGAAAGATGGATATTAAATATGCCACACATCAGCTCAGGGTGGCATTACAGCATGCCATTAAGTTCAGATACTGAGGCTCGACAGAAAATAACTTTGCTATTTGTCATTGCAATAAAGTGTTTTATGTTGTGGCTGAACATGAAGAATAGCATTGATGGAAACTGACTTCTTAATTTGGCAATGACCCTGAACTCACTAAAACAGAGGAGAACCACTAGGTGGGGGTGACCGGCAGCAGGACAGTGACAAGTCAGGACGGAGGAGAAGGTGTGTGGGGACAGCCGTTCCCAAGCCTGGCCACACCAACCTGCCTGAGCAGAGTCCACGAGGAGCAGTTCCCCGTGAGAACCTCCAGAACCTCAAAGTCGATAGATCTAGGATAAGGTGTAGCCAGCTGCTGGAACATTCTCTCACTGCTGGTTCACACAGCCACCTGTAACAGTGAGACCTTCAGAGCAGTGACCACTGTCAAAGAACTTGAGCTTATAAACCATAATCACATATCCACTATTTCACTAAATGACAGCCTTGGAAGGGAGCCTTTATTGTTAACATATCCAGGATACCATAGAATAATTACCTTCCCTCCTAACTCCCAATCTCAGCCTTCCAAAAGGATACCAGTGGGTTCAACAGCTGACGTCCAGAGAGGACAACCCTGAAGGTGAGGGCCAGCATAAAGGTCTAAGGAAAGCAAAGAAAGCTCCCCCCCTTTTTTTTTTTTTTGAGACACAGTCTTGCTCCATGCCAGGCACCAGGCTGGAGTGCAGCGGCACGATCTTGGCTCACTGCAACCTCCGCCTCCTGAGTTCAAGCAATTCTCCTGCCTCAGCCTCCCGAGTAGCTGGGACTACAGGCACACGCCACCACTCTCAGCTAATTTTTGTATTTCTTAGTAGAGACGGTGTTTCACCATGTTGGCCAGGATGGTCTCGATCTCTTGACCTCACGGTCCGGTCGCCTCAGCCTCCCAAGTGTTCTTTGTTTTAAAGCAGCGTTTGAAATGGTGATCTGAACTGGGTGAGGAAGAATC
>CAUYQU010064578.1:0-68342 GCA_963574635.1 Cheracebus regulus | reverse complement strand
TCATTGGTAGCTTGATGGGGATAGCATTGAATATTGATTTTTCCTAACCATGAACATGGAATGTTTCTCCATCTATTGGTGTCCTCTTCTATTTCATTGAGCAGTGGTTTGGAGTTCTCCTTGAAGAGGTCCTTTACGTTCTTTGTTAGTTGTATTCCTAGGTATTTCACTCTCTTTGTAGGAAGAGAATTGTAAAAGATGATTCCCCAGGTAGGAGCTCCACTAATGTGCTGACACTAATAGTGGGATTTGCTGTGCCCATTCTTACCTGAAAACTAGTTAGCGAAGCGTTGGTGAGACTACGTGGGGAACTTAATATGCGAACATGTAGTATAAAAAACCCAGTAGACTGGAATATGACTCCCACCTGACAAATACAAAGAGCTTGAGGCAGGGTGGTTAGCTGTTGATGAATAAGCCCAAGGATTGTGAGGTCTACCTCCATTTCAGAGTTTATTAGGTCAAAGAGTATGTGAATGATTCCAGTGAATCAGATATGGGTCATGCATGAAACAGAGAGACTGGGAAAGTTTATATTACATTCTTTCCGACAGAATCCATTGGATAGGCAATGAGATTTACATATAAGACTCATAAGGAACAAATATAAGCTTCACATGCATATGGCCTCCTGAAGTCCCATTAACTAAGGAGGGAGTAAATGAAGAGCTAGGGGAGAGTATATAACTTACATCAAGAAAACTACAGTTGAGAAGCTTCTAAATATGGGAGGTGGTGTCTGAATACCTCATTAGAGAACATTTCATCTTTAAACACCTACTGGAACCAGAAAGTGCAAAGCCATATTAAGTCATTTTAAAAACTTCCTCCATCTAATGCTTAAACACGAAGGGAGATTATTGGAAGAATTTAACTTAAGTATAATCAAAGAAAGAATTGGGCAATTAATCTGTAGGAAGAACAAAAATGCAGCCAAACCTTAGATGTGATAGGAAGCAGGGGCCGAAATGCCATAGAATTGCTTACTTCATCCCTTGCCTCTGCTTACTGTTAAATGTTTCATTCTCAGCTATTTCTCTTGGGACTGCTTCTTTACTTTTTCAGTCTATTGATTGCCTGATTTTAGATGCCAAGAGTTATAAAGGTTTACCCATCACAGATTCGTCCCTCTAGAGAATGTGCCATCTCTCTCTTTGTCCCAATCCCCAAAGTTCCAGGAAAGGAACTCATTAGTTTGTAGCATGGCACCTTCAGAGCATCCTGTGGAATGAGGAGAGGGACACTGTGACACACACAACTAATTAGAAGACACAACTAATTCCATAGATGCCTACTGCAGTATCCCAGCACAAGCACTGTGAGTACCAGTTCTGCCACTTAATACCTACCAGATTAAAGATAAATAACTCACACACTCTGATACTGAACTTCCAGATAGGTAAAATATAGACAATTTTGCTTCTATTTTTATCTGAGGTTTCTGTGATAAATGATGGAGTGAAGATTCTAACAACCTGTTGTAAACTAAAAACAAGGTAAATATGAGAAGCAGGATATAGTGATGATTATATAATACTCTACAATAATGAAAGATATATCTTTCTCTATATACTTATGGGCCACGTAAATTGCCCTATATAGTTTACAATAAGAGTGTTTCTTGTCAGATATTTCTGTCTCATATGTAAAATGCCTTTTGTTTTCCCAGTCATACAGTAAATGTTATGATGATAAGAGCTGTAGTCTAATTGGGGATTACAAACCACAGATGTGCTTTGTCTTTAATGTCCCTGATCGTTACTCTCTCTTCAGATCACATAATCAAACCACTCCATATTAATTCACCTGTCTCCTCAAACCTGCCCAGCTACTGCACTCATTTGAAAACTGTTTAAATGCTAGAGGGCGTAATTTGGGCTATACACTGAAGTGTATACCAAAATGTTCATGTGTGTCTGGGAAGTAGGATCATTTTCCTCCTGAAAAGCAAGATCTGTTTCCAAAATTTTTACTATTTTTTTAAAGCAAACATTAAAAGTTATAGGGATTTATTGTTTATGAAATGAAAGAGTAAACTTGTCCAGGCAACTAAAGGTCTATAGCTTGGTTTAAGGTCATCTTTGTATTGATTTCCCTGGTTCTGCTCTAGGCTATTTGCAGAACTGCAGCTAAAACCCATCCTCTCCTTTGACCATTGGCTGCCCGTTTTGCACTTTAAAATGCTGCCTTTCATACTGGACTTCTGGGGATGGAAGATCAACTTCAATAAAAGTATAGTAAATTAAATGAAGGAACTAAGCCATTAATAAATTCTAAACTTGTCCTAGATTCCTAGAACATATTATATTAGCATAGCCTCTCAAGCTTTTAACATTTCTATGCATATAATTTGATTCATTTAACAATTAAGTGTTTAAATTTATCAAATGCTTTTGCTGCATCAATCAAAATAATCATATTGTTTTCTTCTTCTATTAATATAGCGAATGCTGTTGCTATACTTTATGTGGAGACTTTAATGCTTCCTGGGATAAATTTGATCTGAACAACGAATTATTATTTAATAATCAAATTTTTAATTAGCTAATATTTCATTAGGATGTTGGAATATACATTTACAGGTAAAATTGGCTTAGAATTTTCTTTTATTACCTTTATCTGATATTAGAATCAAGATTGCACTAATTTCATTAAATAAGCCAGTAGCTCCTCTACTTTTCTAAAAAAAATTTTAAGATTAATTTTCCTCTAAAAATTTTCTGTGAAACAGACTAAGGGTTATCAAGTTTTGGTGGCAGAAAGGTCTTTTGTAACCATTTGTCAGCACTACTGTTTACTGACCTATTCAAATTTTCTACCTTGAGCAGGTTGTATTTTTCTAAATATGTTATGTCTCCTTATGTGTCATCAACGGTATTCTTATATAGTTTTCCATCATAATGTTTTTTGATTTAAAATGTGTTATATCTGTAGTTATTTTTCTTTTTCATTGCGTGTTTATGTTTCTATTATTTTTCTTTTTTCTTGCTCAGGCTTGCTGCAGACTTTTTTAAAACAATTTTAACTGTTATTTTAGATTACTAGGGTACAACACAGGTTTGTTACATGGGTATATTGTGGGATGCTAAGGTTTGGGGTCAATTGATCACATCACCCAGGTAGTAAGCAGAGTACCCAGTAGCTAATTTTTCAACCCTTGACCCTTCCTCCCTCCCCCTCCAGTAGTTCTTAGTTTATATCATTCTCATTTTTATGTCCATGAGTACCCAGTGTTTAGCTCTCACATACAAGTGAGAACATGTGGTATTTGGTTTTCTGTTTCATGTAGAATAATGGCCTCCAGCTCCATCAATGTTGCTGCAAAGAACATGATTTTATTCTTTTTATAGTTGTGTAGTATTCCATGATACACATGTACCACATTTTCTTTATCTCATCCACAATTGATGGACATCTAGGTTGATTTTATGTCTTGTTGTGAATAGTGCTGCAATGAACATATTTATGCATGTTTCTTTATCACAGTATGATTTATATTCCTTTGGGTATATACCCAATAATGGAATTGCTGAGTCGAATGGTAGTTCTAATTTAAGTTCTCCAATAAATAACCAAACTGGTTTCCACAATAGCTGAATTAATTTACATTCCGACCAGCAGTGTATAAGTGTTCCCTTTGCTCTACAACCTTCCCACTGTTATTTTTTGACTTTTTAATAAAGGCCATTCTGACTGGTAATGATGGTATCTCATTATGGTTTTGATTTGCATTTCTCTGATGATTAATGAGGTTTAGCATTTTTTCATGCTTGTTGCCCACATATGTCTTATTGAAAAGTGTTCATGTCCTTTGCCCATCTTTAATGGGGTTGTTTTTTCTTGTTAATTTGTTTAAGTTCCTTATAGATTCTGGATATCAGACCTTTGTTGTATATACAGTTTGCAAATATTTTCTCTCATTCTTTAGATTATCTATTTACGCTGTTGATAGTTTATTTTGCTTTTCAAAAGATCTTTAGTCTAATTAGGTCACTTGTCAATTTTTTGTTTTGTTGCAATTGTTTTTGAGGACTTAGTCATAAATTCTTTCCCAGAACTGATGTCCAAAATGGTGTTTCCTAGGTTTTCCTCTAGGATTCTTACAGTTTGAGATCTTACATTTGAATCTTTAAGCCATCTTGAGTAAATTTTTGTATACAGTAAAAGATAGGAGTCCCATTTCATTCTCCTGCATATGGTAAGACAGTTGTTCCAGCACTATGTATTAAATAGGGAGTTGTTTCACTACTGCTTATTTTTGTCAACTTTGTCAAAGATCAGATGGCTCTAGGTGGTTTTATTTCTGGGTTTGCCAGTATGTTCCATTGGTCTATGTGTCTGATTTTGTACCAGTATCAAGCTGTTTTGGTTACTTTTGCCTTATAGTATAGTTTGAAGTCAGATAGGGTGATGTTCCCAGCTTTGTTCTTTTTGCTTAGGATTATTTTAGCTCTTTTTGGTTTTTTTGGGTTTCATATTAATTTCAGAATAGTTTTTTTTCTAATTTTATGGAATATTATATTAGAAGTTTGACAGGAATCACATTGAACCTGTAAATTGCTTTGGGCACTATGGCCATTTTAATGTTATTGAGTTCTCTGATCCATGATATTGGAATGTTTTTTCCATTTATTTGTGTCATCTGTTATTTTTTTCAGTAATGTTTTATAGTTCTCTTTGTAAAGATCTTTGACCTCCTTGATTAGATATATTACTAGGTATTGTGTGTGTGTGTGTGTGTGTGTGTGTGTGTGTGTGTGTCTGTCTGTCTGTCTGTGTGTGTGTATTATAAGTGGTAATGCATTCATTATTTGACTCTCAGCTTGAATGTTATTTGTGCATGGAAATGCTACTGATTTTTGTACATTGATTTTGTATCCTAGATTGAAGTCATTTATCAATTCCAGGAGCCTCCTGGTGGAGTCTTTAGGGTTTTCTAGATGTAGAATCATATTGTCCATGAAAAGAGGCGGCTTGACTTCTTTTCCTATTTAGATGCATTTTATTTCTTTCTCTTGCCTGATTTCTCTGGCTAGAACTTCTAATATGATGTTGAGTAAGAGTGGTAAGAGTGGGTATCCTTGTCTTATTCCAATTCTCAAGGGAATGCTTCCAGTTTTTGCCTTTTCAGTGTAATGTTGGCTGTGGGTTTGTCATAGATGACTCATTATTTTGAGGTATGTTCCTTCAATGCCTACTTTGTTGATGGTTTTATCATAAAGGGATATTGAATTTTATCAAAAGTTTTATCCTTTTCTATTGAGATAATCATGTGGTTTTTATCTCTAATTCTGTTTAGGTGGCAAAACAGGTTTATTGATTTGCATTTGTTGAACCAAACTTGCATTCCAGGAATGAAGCCTACTTGTTCATGGAGAATTAACTTTTTGATATGATACTAGATTCAATTTGCTCATATTTTGTTGAGAATTTTTGCATCAATATTCATCAGGGATATTGACCTGTATTTACCTTTTTTCATGGTGTATTTAACAGATGCTGCATCATATAGTAAATTAGGGAGGTGTCCCTTCTCAATTTTTGGTAAGGTTTTGGTAGAAATGGTACTAGCTCTTCTTTATATATCAGTAGAATTTGGCTGTAAATCCATCTGGTCATCTGGTCTGGAGCTTTTTGTGGTTAGTAGGTTTCTTATTACTAATTCAATTTCAGAAATCACTGTTGATCTGTTTAACCCTTCAACTTCTTTGTGATTCAATTGTGGGAGGGCATGTGTTTCCAGGAATTTATCCATGTCTTCTAGACTTTCTAGTTTATGTGCATAGAAGTGTTCACAACAGACTCTGAGAATGTGTGTGTTTCTGTGGGATTGGTTGCAGTATCACCTTTGTCATTTCTGACTGGGCTTATTTGGATCCTCTCTCTTTGTTTGCTAATCTAGCTAGCAGTCAAAGGACCAACTTTTGGTTTTGCTGATTTTTGGCATAAATTTTTGGGTCTTAATTTTGTTCAGTTCTGTTCTGATTTTAGTTAATTCTTTCTTCCTGCTAGCTTTAGGGTTACTTTGTTCTTTTTCCTTTTTTTTTTTATTCCTCTAGGTATGATGTTAGATCACTAATTTAAGATATTTCTAACTTTTTTAGGTAGGTGTTCAGTGCTATAAACTTACTCTTAACACTGCTTTTAATGCATCCCAGAGATTTTGGTATATTGTCTCTGTTTTCACATATTTCAAGGAATTTTTTTATTCTGCTTTGATTTCATTGTGTACCCAACAGTCATTCAGGAGCAAGCTGGATTTCCATGTAACTGTGTGGTTTTAAGAGATCATCTTGGTATAGATATCTATCTTTATTCCACTGTGGTCTGAGAGTAAGGTTGGTAAGATATTGATTTTTTGAAATTACTGAAACTTGCTTTATGGCCAAGCATTTGGTCAATGGTAGAGTATGTTCTACATATAAATGAGAAGAATGTATATTCTGTGGTTGATAGGTGGAGTATTCTGTAGATGTCTATTAGGTCCAATTGGTCAAGGGTTGAATTTAAGTCTAGAATTTCTTTCTTAGTTTTCTACCTCAATGATCTATCTAATGCCATTAGTGGGGTATTGAAGTCCCCCAACACTATTAAGTGGCTAAGTCTTTTTGAAGGTCTAGAAGCACCTGTTTCATGAATCTGCATGCTCCAATGTTGAGTGTGTATATATTTAGGATAGTTAAGTCTTTTGGTTGAACTGAACCCTTAATTATGTATTTAATGCTCCTTAATTATGTAATTAATGCTTCTTAATTATGTAAGTAATGCTTCTCTTTGTCCTTTTTTACTGTTGTTGATTTAATGTCTGTTTTATCTTATATAAGAATAGTGACCTCTGCTCTTTTTTATTTTTCATTTGCATGATAGATCTTTCTCCAGCCCTTTACTTTGGGCCTTTAGGTGTCATTACATGTGAGATAGATATCTTAAAGACAGCAGACAGATGGGTCCTGTTTTTAATCCAACTTGCCGCTCTGTGTCTTTTAAATGGGATATTTAGACGGTTTACATTCAAAGTCAGTATTGATTTGTAACATTTTCATCCTTTTGCGAAATTTTTCACTGGTTGCTTTGTAGTTTCTAGTGTGTGGTTGCTTTATAGAGTCTGTTGTGGGCTATGTACTTAAATCATTTTTATGGTAGCAGATATTGTTCTTTTGATTCCATATTTAGAACACCCTTAAGAATCTCTTATAAGGCTGGTCTAGTGGTAACAAATTCTCTTTGTGTTTCCTCATCTGGAAAAGATTTTATTTCTCCTTTACTTACAAAGCTTAGTTTGTCCAGATATAAAATTCTTGGTTGCAATTTATTTTCCTTAAGAATGCTGAAAACAGGCCCCAATCTCTCCTGGCTTGCAAGGTTTCTGTTGAGAAGCCTGTTGTTAACCTGATGAGCTTCCCTTTATACATGATCTGACCTTTTTTTCTAGGTTTTTTGTTTGTTTGTTTGTTTGTTTGGCAGTGACTTTAGACAATCCAGTGACAATATGCTTTGGTGGTATTAATTTTGAATGGTAACTCACAAGTGTTCTCTGGATTTCTTGTATCTGGATGCCTACCTCCCTAAAAATATTTTTAAAATTGCCTTGAATTATTCCCTTACATGTTTTCCATTCCTTCTTTCTCAGGAATCCAAACAATTCATAGTTTGGTCACTTTACATAATCCCATATTTCTTAAAGCTTTCTCAAATTCTTTTTTCTTTATTTTTGTCTGACTGTGTTAGTTTGAAAGACCAGTTTTCAAGCTGAAATTCTTTCTTCTGCTCAACTTAGTCTATGATAAAGCTTTCCATTATATTTTGAAAGTCCTTAAGTGAGATTTGCAATTCCATAAGTTCTGATTGATTTCTTTTAAGATGTTTATCTCTTCCTTCATTTCCTGGATTTATTTAAAAGCTTCTTTATGTTGATTTTCATCTTGGTGAGTTTCCTTGCAATCTATGCTTTAAATTCTTTATCTGTCATTTCTGAGTTTCCACTCTTGTTAGAGACTATTTCTAGAGACTAATATGATCCTTTAGTGGTGTCACTACATTCACATTTTTCATAATCCCAAAACGTTTGTCCTGGTTCCTTCTCATTTGAAGACACTGGCCCTTCTGATTTTTGTCATTATTTTTATGCAGGTAGGTTTTTTTTTTCCTATAACATTTTTGCAGGTTTTTTTCCTTTTTGTTCCCCCACTCCCTAGGAGGTGTGACTTTAGAGAAGGCTGGGTAGGGTCTTTGGGCTTTGTGTCTATAGCCCTATGCAATTCTGTCAGTAGGTTTTATATTGGGCTAAGTGGTTTGACCTACAATCCAATAGATAGATGGCACTTACAGGTAAGAACCAGCTGCAGTCAATGCAGCTGGGTATATACCTGATTCTTGTTTACTCAGAGAAGCTATCTGTTGCCTCAGGCAGTAGTGTGATCTGTGGCATGCAAAGTGGTATGAATTCCCTGCTCAGCCCCAGGAGGGTGGGGAGCAACATGGGCAGGAACTATCAGGCAGGCCTATCTACAGATGGCATGCATAAACACCAGTACCAAAGGAAAATCCAGTGCACTGGGATCTTTGCACAGAAAGTGTGGGGTTGCTTAGGCTGCTGGTCCAGGAAAATGAGTGCTCTGTCTGGAGTTCTGCTTGGGGGTGGAGTACAGGGGGCCTTGCTGCACAATGAGCTCAGAGGAGCAGACTGGGGCATGCAACAATGACACATATAGACCAGTTCCAGGTTGCCAAGCTGGCCTTGGCTTCAAGTGTCATCACCCAAAAGAAACCATAGCTATAGCAGCTGTCCTCCTGACCCAATTCAGCATCTACTGCTGAGATACTTTGCAAAATTCTGGCTGTGGAAGCCCCTACCCCACTTCAGAGCAAGCATTCCAATCTCTGGCCCAAGACTAAAATGTTTGCACGGTCACAATGGCGGATCACCAAAGAAAGACTCACTTTGTATGTGCCCTGAATAAAAATGACGTCTTGCTCTAATCCATGTCTAGGAAAATACCTGTGCCTTTTATCAGTGTCTTTCCCTCTCAGTGTCTTCCAGCCTCTTGCCAAGTTAGCTCCAGAGCTTGGGAGAAACAGTTCTCTCCCCTGGCCTGGGTTGATTGGCTCCACAGTGGAAGAGTGAGTCACAGAGGGAGTCTCTGCCTCTCTCATGTACTGCAGCTTCATTCACTTGCATCAGCCAGACGTTGTCACAGGGCCTGTTTGCCCATGCTCTCCTTGGAATCCGGGGTGTCCTTCATGATTCCAATGGACTCCCATTTTCCTTATTAAATTGAAGCTCACAGAGTTAATCTTTTATGCACTATTTTGCTATTTCTAAGTGTCTGGGAGGCTTCCAAAAGCTTCTAACCCATCATCTTGGCAGGGGGCGGTGAACACTAGATATTTTTAGTTTTGTTGATGTTTTGATGTCTTTTGTTCTTTATTTTATTAACTTTTTATTGTTATTAATTCCTCCTTTCTTGTTTCTTTCCATTGGTTTCTCTGAATTTTCTCCATTGCATTTTGAACTTTTTGAATTAAATGTTTAGCTTATTCATTTTCAAACTCTCTGTGTCCTGGTAAGTTTATTTTACATTTCCATCAAAGGACTATTTCAGCCATGACTTTCAAATGGTGGCATTTGAGTCTTTACTGTTGTTTCAATCTTCAAATTTCATAATTCTCTTTATGATCTCCTCTTTAACTCAAAGATTAATTATTAACATAAAGCCTGGCATTTGGGTTTGCATATGTAAACTACATTTCTTTTTGTTTTCTATAGATTCTTCATGGACACTGAGGAAAGAATCAAAATCATGTGAGTTTTTAATTTTATCAGTTTTCTTTTCTATTATATCTGACAAAACTGAACTACCAAATAATTCTGGTCATCTCTCTGTAAATATAAGGTGGTGGTTAAAGTGAGTGTATAAAACAACATTGGAAAAACAAGGATTTTGTGTGGGTATGCAAAGTACCTCACCCCAGAGTAAACATGGCTCATTTAATTTAAATATGCTAAAATAGTTGGATGCCCTGATCTTATAACAAGTTTCCTTTGAAATAAGTTTCCTTTGTGATAAATAATTTGGTTTTTATGAAACTAATGATCTTCAGTTTGTCACTGGGCTCATGCTATTGGCTGTCTTACTTTATGTCTTTATGATGAGATATTTTGTGAACAGATTTATTTTAAATGTGCAAAGCCAGAGCACAGTCCACTCATCTCCTGCAATCATGCATGTTATTTGAAAATGCCTTTTCCATCCAACTCTTTTGTTTATATTGTTTGAATAATGTTATATCCAAACCACTTTTAGAGTGCCAACCTACCCATAAGAAGTAGTCAAAATTAAAAGTTCTTCATAAAAAAAGAGTTCCAAGAGGAAAAACAATATGAATTGATGTCTATCAAGTTTTTCTTCATACAATTTAACCTTGTATAGTGAGTGACTCCTCTACAATTAAAAGGGAATTCGTAGGAATTACTTTGTTTTGCTTTAAATAAATAATTTATAATTTGATAGAATATTGCTACAGCCCTATGAAATTAACATAAACACTCATTCATAAGTCAAAATAATTAGACTCCCAAGAGTTAATAAAGACAGACAATGAGCCAAACAATACATATACATGAATTAGAACTATTGGAATAAATAAGTCTAGAATTTAAAAGAAGCAAAAATCCTCAAAGAGATAAGGGGGAGAAAAATATATATATATACAAATATAAATCATCTAAGGTTTTCTTCATGTCCTCCCTCCTGTCACCACAAACATAACTCAATGCTATTTGCTGTATCCATGCTGGCTCAGTATTATTACTGATGCATTTTAAGGCAGGGATATAGGTTTTTTTAAACCCCTGCATATAAATAACTAGATCCCAGAAAATCCAATTATACAAAAGCAATGTCATTTCCCAATAGAAAGTCCACAGAAAGAAAGGTGGCCAAGGACTCTGGGATCAGCTTCCCTATTTTCTTTAGGCTTTCTCAAAATACACATCATCTTTTCTATGTGTTGAATGATGAGCAATACTGAGCATACTCTGAGCATTTTATAAGCATGGAACTGTTTTTTCTTCCCAAAGAAAGGGCCAGGAACTGTGCCTCCTTAAAGAGGCAGCTTAGAAACAGCATGGACTAGGAGTCAGAAAATCTGGTTCTAATTCCAGGTTTTCCATGATCAAACCATCATGCCAAGCCTCTATAACTAATTACTAGTTTTCAGAGGGAGGGAGGAAGACAGCTACATGTTAAATGATGCCACGAGAAAGCACTTAGAAAAACTGTAAATTCAGAAAACTACAAGATGAATGGCTTGGTTTCTTCGCCAAATAAATTGTAAAGAGATGAAGAGAATCTACTGATTAGAAGAGACTTAACAGACATATGAGAAGCAAATGTATGTGAGAACCTTGCTTGGAAATTGATTCAAACAAATCAAAATTTAAGAATCATTTTGAGACCAGGCACAATGGCTCATGCCTATAATCTCAACACTTTGGGAGGCCGAAGCAGGTGGATCACCTGAGGTGAGGTGTTCAAGACCAGACTGGCCAATGTGGTGAAACCCCATCTCTACTAAAAATACAAAAATTAGCCAGATATAGTGGTGGGTGCCTGTAATCCCAGCTACTCGGGGAAGCTAAGGCAGGAGAATGGCTCAAGTAGGGGAGGCAGAGGTTGCAGTGAGCCGAGATTGCGTCACTGCACTCCAGCCTGGGTGACTAAGCAAGACTCTGTCTCAAAAAAAAAAATCATTTTGAAGACAATCAGGGAAACTCAAACACTGCCTGGACATTTGTTAACATTACAGAATTATCATTAGGTTTGTAGATGTGATAATGGTATTGTGGTTATGCTGTTAAACACTTCGTTATCTTTTAGAGATACAAACTGAATTAGTAATGAAGCAATGATGTTATGCATGGATTCTCCTCAAAATTACTAGAAGGTGTGGGTGGGAGGAGTTGTATGCAGGTAGAAGTGGGCAGGGACAGTCATAAAACAAAACAAGAGTGGCTGTTACTTGATGATTGTTATGGAGAGGTAAGCGGTCAATGGGGAGAGAGGAGGGAGGCTGATGACACTATTATTCTCTACTTTCCTATGTATTTGAAAATTACTATAATAAAAGGGGTTTTTTTTAGTGGTAAATGTCTGTTTAAACATTTTTCATTTGTAACCACACACCTTTAAACATCTTTCATTTTGGTAATTTCTCAAACTGCAAAGTTCTTTCATCCAAAGCAAGAAACAAAAAAAAAAAATAAAACCCTGTGGGTGTGTGTGTGTGTGTGTATGTGTGTGTGTGTGTGTGTGTGTGTAGTGCCTTCTCACACACCCTTGCAGCTATATTTCTGGCATGTGGTCGAAATCTGATTAATACAAGAAGTACCAGGCTATATGGTTGACAGAGCATACTCCAGAGAGGAAATGGTAATAGTTTTCTCATTAAACCAGTCTTACAATACAGGTGAACATTTTTTCTAGCTCAGCTCCAAGTCTGACTCTCTGAGACCCCCAGATATTTTCTATATTTGTTTAATATCTTTTAATAAACGTACTTTCCTTCTAAATTATTCAGTGTGAATTCTGTTATTTGCAACTAAGAAGTGTGATTTATATAGCACCCTCAAGATATACAAGTGTTGTGAGAGATCGGAAAAGCTGGTAGTATCAGAAAAAATTCTTTCTTAGAAAATGATCTTTGAACTGATCTTTGAAAGGATGCACAGAATCCTAAAAAATACCTTGGTAAGAAGTGAGAAATGGAGAGGGTACCTTGCAGGAGATACAGTATAAATAAAAGCAGAGAAGCAGAAATTACAGACCATGGATCTAAAGAGAATTCAGCTTTAGCATAAGATAAGCAGAATGAAGATCAGCAGAGGAAACTACTATAGGAAAAGTATGATGGAGACAGTTGACGGTAGTTTAGACTAACACAGATCTGCTTAAAATAATAGACCCATCGAGCACTTAGTATGTAATATGCTGATTATGTGACTTATCTCTTCCTATATTCATAATAATTCAATGAGTGGTTATTATCATTTCGTTGCAAACTGAAGCTCTCAAAGATTAAATAACTTTTCCAAACTTATATTACTGATAAGAAAATCAAAATTTGAAACTTGGTTAGCCTCCAGAGTTCAACATTTTACCCTCTGCCCCATACCTGCCTAAGGATTTTAAACCTCATTTTAGGGACAGTAAGGGTTCACAAAAGATTTTCAAGCAAGTAAATTATCTTATCTCTGCTTCCAGAATTTTAAATAGACAGCAAGATATCAGACTGATTTCTTGAATAATTCTTTTTTCTTCTTATATCTGAAGCCACAATGCAGTTCTTATTGAACTAAATTTTTTATCGATTTCTAGAATTATATGTAATATCAGTTATTATACAATACTTGGGATAAGAAGAGATTTAGAATAGCAATACTGAACGTGGGGAATGAAACGGACATCTTTGGAATTTTTAGTGTATATATTTTCTTTAATAAATTTTTGATAATTTATTTTCTTGTGACACAGATGTCAAACATCAAAAACTATAAACATGATGACACAAGGAATTATTTGAAGGTTATTTACTTAGTTAAAGGGGTATCATTCACTCTGTAACTGCAGTCATTGTAGAATCATTCTCCTTTGCCTCTTCCGTAGTTTTACATTTAATTGTTTAAGATATTTTCATATTGTTCTGTGGGTTTTTATTTCTAATATCATTCAGATACATCCTGACCACCAGAGGACAAGTCTTCATAAAGCAAGCCTGAACTGTTGTAAAGCCCTTTTTGGGTCTTCTGCCCAGACATTTCCTCTTGCAGTCTATTCCGTGACCATCCTTCAGTGACCATCCGTGACTATCTTTTTCTGTCCTGATGACTATAGAATTTGTTCTCCTATTACGGAGTGCTCTTCACAAAAATCTGGCTCTCTCAACCAATTCAACCTCCTCCTTTTCATTGTCACCAGACATCTAAGAATTTTCAAAGCCTGCTTTGTCTCTATGCCCTCCCTCTTCCTCTTCTTTACCTTCTTGTAGCCCAATCCCCACTTCTCCATTGACTCTTTTCTGACCACCCTGATTCGCGACAACTCCCTCTTCTGAGATCTACTTCCACAGTCTTTACATAACAGTAAGCTAAAACATGGCTCCCTACCATGTGTTTATCTTCCTCTAAGTTTCCTCTTAAGGCCCCAGATAAAACCCCTGAGGACAGAAACCTGTTGTGTCTTTTATTACACTCTGCTCCTTCTCCAAGCATCTTACAGAATATGTTGAACATAGTAGAAAATATACAACAAATATTTAATTAGTATATGATGCTTTAAGAAATACTAGGAACACAAGAAAAGGAATATTCTTTCAATCCCTGATTTAAGTATACATAAATATCCCTGATTTTTAAAATGTTATAGAATAGTCTATGTATAGCATAGATATTCTCTCCTAGTAAACACACTCAATGAACTAAAATAAGAAAATTATAAGCACAGTACATAAAGTATACAGTAAATGGATATTATTTATAAAATCTAGAGCATTTCATGCTTCCTGTAGAGTGAATTGATAGTCAACTATCACAAGCATAATTAACACTATCACAAGTTCTAACAAGAGCTCAAGAGTCAAAAATGATAAAACATGGAAATTTATTATTTTTTAAAACTAAACTCTGAGGTCTTAAA
The DNA here is from genome assembly GCA_963574635.1 of Cheracebus regulus. Lineage (NCBI taxonomy): Eukaryota > Metazoa > Chordata > Mammalia > Primates > Pitheciidae > Cheracebus > Cheracebus regulus. The sequence continues at coordinate 53,649 of CAUYQU010064578.1, read as the reverse complement.
CATTTATCAGTGAGAGAAATATATGTTTATTTCCATTGCAGATAGACATTTTCAGGGATACCAAAGTCTTTTACTTTGTGTATCTTTCTATTTTGCTTCAAAGTACAATTGGAAGAGTGAGCTTAATCTTTTAAATAGTTAATAAAAACCCTAGGAACTCTTGTGAGATGCATGCTGACTAACCATAACCCTTAAAAAACAAAGTGTTCTCAGGCTACTTTTAAAAACTGGTTTGTGTCATACTATTTGTTCTTCAAGCTCCCCGGACCCTTGACCATGCATGCCACAAATACACTTCAGGTACAAATTATTTATACTGTTAAACTTTAGAGTTCATTAAAACATCCAGGCTGATGAAAAAAAATTGAAACGTCAGATTTCCAGGAAGAAAGATGAAGGTACATTACTGATAACATTTCTAAATTTAGAAAATTAAATAATATAGATTTACTTACCAGGGACTTCAAAGAATCTAGGCTTCATAAACACATCCTAAAAAATAAATAATACAGGAAAATTTTGGAACAAGTTGTACATAGAAGATAACAATGTCTCTTAAACACTCAACCTGAAGAGTCTTTAATAGCACCCAGGCCTCCTAGGCACATACATCACATTTGGCTTCAATCCCTTAAAACCCACAGCAGTTTGAAAGTGGTTATATAATCAGATAATGTCCCAAACAAAATAAAGATAAAATCTCAGTCATTTCACCACACCAGATAATCTATCCTGTCTTCATTACATGATAGGAAATGGTTTGTGATATGGTTTGGCTGTCTGTCTACACCCAAATCTAATCATGAATTATAATACCCACACGTCAAGAGAGGGACCTGTAACCCCCACGAGTCAAGGGAGGGAAGTGATTGAATTATGGGGCTGGTTTCCCCTTTGCTGTTCTCACAAGATTTGATGGTTCTATAAGGGTCTCTTCCCCCTTTTCATGCACTTCTCCCTCCCATCACCTTGTAAGGAAGGACATGTTTGCTTCCCCTTCTGCCATGATTGTAAGTTTCCTGAGGCCTCCCTGGCCATGCAGAACCGCAAGTCAATTAAACCTCCTTTATTTATAAATTACCCAGCCTAGGATATTTCTGTATAGTAGTGTGAAAATGGACTAATACAGTTTGTGAGGGCCACTATAACAGATTACCACAAACTCAGAGGTTTAAACAACAGAAATGTGTTGTCTCCCAGATCTGGAGGCCAGAAGCCACAGACCAGGGTTTCATCAGGGTTAGTTCCTCCTATAGACTATGAGGAAGAATCTGTGCTGTGCTTCTCTCTTGGATTCTGGTAGTTTTCTAGAAGTATATGACATTCCTTGGCTTGTAGAAGGATCAATCTGGTCTCTTTATCTTTACATGGCCTTCTTCCTCTGTTCATGTCTATGTTCAAATTTTTCTTGTTAAAAGGACACCAGTAATATTGTAGTAGGGCCTATCCTACTTCAGTATAATGTCATCTTAAATAATTACATCTGCAATAGCTCTATTTTCAAATAAGGTCACAGACTGGGGTATGGTAGATAAGGACATCAATACATGAATTTGGAGAGTAAACAATTCAATGCATAACAGAAATTAAGATAATTTGCTCATGTGGTATACAAAATCGATCATCTAGGACATGCATAGGACAAACAAAAATCAAATTAGAGGGAGGAACTCTACATATGAAAGTTGTATAGATTTATTACATTTCAATAATTTATTCATACATGCATTTCAGAAAACCTATTGAATAATATCAACAATGTAAAGGCACAATGGAGGATAAATGCTTGTTCAACATTTATTTAGCAGTGGTAGAAACTGACTGATGTCTATCAATGGATGAATGGATTAAAACTATTTTGTATATACACACAATGGAATACTATTTAGCCTTTTTTAAAAAGAAGGAAATTCTGTCATTTGCGACAATATGGATGAATCTAGAGGATACTCTACTAAATAAAATAAGCCAAGCACCCAAATACAAATACCACATGATCTCATTTATATGTGGAATCTAAAAATGTCACTCATAGAAGTAGAGAGCAGAATGGTAGTTATCAGAGGGTGAAAGGTGGACAGGAAAAGGGGAGATGTTTACAATCTCCCCTGAAATTGTAAAGTTTCAGTTAGGAGGAATAAGTTTTGGTCATCTACTGCATAACATGGTGACTATTGTTAATAACAATATGTTTTATATTTCAAAATTGGTTTTTAAAAAGTGGATTTTAAATGTTCTCACCAAAAAAAATAAGTATGTGAGGTGATAAATTTATTAATTAACCTGACTTTGTCATTCCACAATATATTCATGTATCAAAACATCACACTGTACCCCATAAATGTATACCATTATTATAGGTCAATTAAAATAAAATACAATTTTTTAAAAGAAAGTAACTGATGTTCCATTAATAAAATTATATACTTTTTTCATTTCAAAATTATGTATTAAATCTAATATAACATTTGCTTTTATTTTGAAAATTTCTGCTCACTTTATTATTTGTGATTAATTTATGTTAATAATTCATACTCATTAAGAATACAAGACTATAGTTATAGATAATTGTCCAACAAATATATGAAAGTTCTTTTTCCTTTGGCCATCATGTTGGCGGAACAGTTCCTACTTTTCTGTAGTTCTTAATATTTCCTTGGTTTTCTTTTGCAATTTTCCAACGAAAAGTCTTAGGAGGTATACTTAAAGTTCAAAATTAAGATAATAAAATAAATTGCTCATTCTCATTAAATACAACTGCATCATTACAGAAATTCGGCTGTGACTGCTGATTTCAGGGAACTATTTCTGGCTGGTTTTAGAGCAGGCAGCCCAGCCTAATGTACACATGTATCCTAAACATATTACATGGAGATAAAAGGACATCTAAGAGGAACCTATTAAAAATGTCTGTTTTTTGACCTTGTATGGTCAGAGATAGAGAGCAGGAACAATATGCATTTTTTCAGTTGTGTAAGGGATTCTTCATGGAATTATGAGTTAATGAACACCATATTTCCCATTCAGCCCAGTGAGACTTCAGTCACCACTTATGAATTGGAGACCCAGGAAGGTCTTTGATCTGACCCTTAATCTGTTTTGCAAATTAGTAGAGGAAATGGTCAGATAAATCAGGGAATTTCAAAGTTAGAAACTACCTTGTAGTTAGAGGAAATGCCAGAAAACCATTATTGTTTGTCTTTTCCCAGCTTTATACACCAGGAAAATGAACTGTATAAAATTGTGGTGTATATAGGCTGGGTGTGGTGGCTCAGTCCTGTAATACCAGAAAATTGGGAGGCTTAGGCTGGCAGATCACCTGAGATCAGGAGTTGCAGATCAGCCAGGCCAGCATGGCAAAACCCATCACTACTTCTATCTCTATTAAAAATACAAAAAATAGCCTGGCAGGGTGGTGCATGCCTGTAGTCCCAGCTACTCCAGAAGCTGAACCGAGAGAATCGCTTGATCCCTGAAGGCAGAGGTTGCTGTGAGCTGAGATTGTGCCATTGCACTCCAGATTAGGTGACTGAATGAAACTGTCTCAAAAATAAATAAATAAATAAACAAAATAAAGTAAAATTGTGGTGCACAGACTCTGGAATACGTACCTGGGTCTGCTTCTCACTTCTGGCCCTTATTAACTATGTGACCTTAAACAAATCATTTAACATTTCTGTGTCTCACTTGCTTCTTTTGCAATATGTAATAACAATAATACTGACTTCATTAAATTTTGCACAAATTAAACATGTTAATACCTGTACAATATTCAGAACAATGCCTGGTACATACTAAGCATGAATGTCACCTATTATTAAAAGTGTGCAACTGAACTGTAACTATGTTTTATGATGTTAAGTGTTGATTTAAACTTTAATCAACTATTTCTTAGTAGGCAGGAGTGGACAATGAGGCAACTGAGCACACATTCTACTCAATAAGACTCCTAAAATAAAAACACTCATCTCTCCAGGGTGGCTCAACCCACAGCAAAGTGCTCTCTGGCCATAGTGGCCCTGTCAGACATGCTGTGAGAAGCAGTTTGTTAAACACAAGAGAATCACCAGCATCCTAGTACACACTCGGCTTACCAAACCAGCCTCCCATTTTACCTCTATTGTTAGCATGCACAGACTTCTGCCAAATAGTTGAGACTGCGGGTCCCAACATCTACTAGGAACTTCCCCTTTATCCCCACTGGATCAAGGAAAGATGACAACCATTGTATTGTTTTGTCATAGTTGTTTAACCTGAAAGAGTGTGTGTATGGGTTTCTTGGTGTTAGGCACAACCAAAAATTACAAAAATCTGAAACATATCTATAATCAAACCTGAAATCTAAGAGTGCTCAGCCATCCTATGATACACCTTAAAATGGTCATCTGGTTCAGCCATTCAACAGATACTTATATCAGTAACCATAAAACAGGCAAATAACTTTTTTATAAAAGGTCACAAATTAGAAATTCCACAAGATGAATCAAAGTATTATGGGAGAGAACGGGAGCAAAACATGTGCTGCAGAAGACAGACAAATGAGAGGAAGAGAGGAAGGTTTAGGAAAATCCCACAGAAGAAGCAGCATTTGTACTGGGTCTTGAAGAATGTATGTTCCCATGAATGTGAATGTGAATCATTTGCAATTTGTCGTCTCTATAAGAAGTGAGGAATAGACCCATTTCCAACATTAAAAGTGGCTCACTGTAGCAGGACTGTCAACAGGTATAATAGAATCAATTCACTTAATAGGAATAAAGTGGCATTCATGGTTTGAAAACAAATCATCCATTCACTCACTAACCTCCACACGCCTATCTTCCAAAGAATTGTTAATGCAAGAAAAATTATGAAAAGGGTACAAATACACACTTACTTATCTCACTGGGCATGAGAATAGGATTCAAGTCTGTATGATTAGGACTAAAAGATGGGAATTTATATCATAAAAATATTCAAACACATGATAGCCAATCTTTCACAACTTTACACTGAATGATTTTTGTTAGCCACTTAGTTCCATTTTGACCCTACATATTTCTCCGTAATTAAGTCCTTTTGTTTTTCTTTATCAGTCTACACCATCTGAAGTACCCAGAGGTATTAGTAGCACAGTTACCAATGGGAAAATGGTTGCCCCTGGTTTTCAGGATTGGCAAATTTCTGAGTATAGCATGCATGTGCTTAGAAATGAGTATAATTAATTCTCATTTATTCATTCATTTAGTTATGTGTTTAGCAGGGTGTTGGATCCTGCTAAAGATACAAGAGAAAGGCACTGTGATACCTCATTACAAGCTTCTTGTCCAGAAGATTATAATCTAATTGGGAAGAGAAAACATGTATCTATTAATGTAATAAAATAAATAAGTCTATGGGCAAGATAGCATACAATTCAATGTCAAAATGAATGCTACAAGACAGAATACTACGGGAGAAAACCACTGTGGGCATGAACAATGGCAGACCTTGTCACAGGAGTAGGGGCAGGATCTAAAAGTTGAATGGGTATTATTTAGATTAAAGGGAACAGAATTCACATGCAGGCAGAGAGAACACAATTGATAAAGGTCAAGTCAAGAGTTTTCCCTACAAATTAATAAATAATGAGACTAACGGAGAGGCCAAGGATGAAGGTAAGACCAGATTTTTGGACAGCAATAAAATCCAAGCTCAGAAATTTGGAACTTTGTCACTGATAACTTTTAGACCAAAGCAGAATATAGAGAATTTGATTTGGTTGGTTCAGATGGGTTTCAGGCAGATTTGATTGATCTAAAAAAGAAAATGAATTAACACTAAATATCAAATAAACAAAACCCAAGTAAATTTGCCTTTAGGTGGCATCACATGTGTGATTGGATACTTTCTTGAGAGAGTCATTTTGTGATGTGTACTGTAAGAAAACAGGAAATAAGAAAAATACTCCCTCCCCTGCTCACTCCCCATCTTTTCTGCAAGACTCACCTAGCTTGGGAATTCTGTCTAATTGGGCATCTCTTGTACCAGAGAAAAGTTAACAAGCTTTCATACTGAAAATTTAGTACAAAGTTCTAGCTAAGTATCTGAGAGAGACTCTAATGGTTAAGTAGAAAGAAAGGGTTCACCCTAGGGAGGATTAGTTTCCCAAAGAGTGCAGGGCTGGGAGGAAGCTGCACTTGTGTGGGCCAACTTTCCATATGTCACCAAGGTCCCAGGGTATGGCAGGACCTCTGAGAGTTTGGTGTGCTTAGATACCTTGGACACTGAGAAAAATGGTCTGGTGACCAAATTGGAACAGAGCAAGAAGAAACTGTGGGACTGTAAGCAATGGAGCTCTTGACCCTCAAGGGGACAAGAAGCAGGTCAGCAGTAACCATGAATATCTAAAACCAGAGGCAGACTTCAAATGCCCTGAGCTTCTTAAAATAGGGAGGATTATTTTAAATAATTGAAAATAGTTTTTTTCACAAACTCTGTTCCATGGGGCCTAAACCAATCAAAACCGATTTAGAATAACAAACAAATTGGATGTTTTCACGCAACTGAGGGCAATGAAGCATATTCATAACCTTGCTCTATTTGACTTATCTTATTTTCTTGAAGTAGATTCTCTCTCTTCCTGAATATAAAATATTTTCAATTTCTACGGTATATTCTGTGATGTACAGATGGTAGAGGAATAGCCTCATAGCCAAATTAGATGACAAGATTGCTGGGTATGATATTATGCTAAAGATTCTGTTACTCAAAGATAAATGAGAAGCAATGATCAATTACATGAAGGGAAAGTGGCATCAGTGAGATTTACATGAATCTCCAAATTTCTTTCCCTTAGGTCATCCTGTATATCTTTATGGTTTGTTTCTTGTTTGACTGCCCCAACTCAATATTACCATGCAGGAATTGTCAGGTTCCTTAGTATAAGAAGATTTTTGTTGTCAATGGTGGGTGGGAGACACCTAATTGCTACAACTTTGTCACTGAGTGGCTTTGACTATGAAAGCAAGACCTAACCCAAATATCCCAAACGTTTAAATAGTTATTAACAAACAAGCACAGAAACAGGCATACACCTGTTTGTGTAACACCAAGAATAGTGCTACTGTCTGCTCCCAGGCAGAATGATTCATACCTTGCATGAAAGCTTCATTCTGATCCAAATATGGTAATATTCTGAAAGCAGAACCAGCCAGTCTTGAAATGGAGTGAGTCAATTGAATCTTCCATGATTCAGGGGGATTTAGAATAGGCAATGGGCCAGAATTTAACCCCCACTACTGAGGTGTTACACTGTAGAATTAGTGCAAAAGTTAACGGGGCCCGTGCAAATATATAATCTGCCATGTATGTTGAGTGTCACTCATTCATCGAGATAAAATCATCCTTATGTCAATTGACAAATTATTCAGTATAAATTTTGATAATTATATTTCAAATGCTAAGTGACTCTACCTCAGATGGTTGTTGATTCTTCTTACGGTATTTCAGATGTAGTATAACCATTCCTATGGTATAGATCAGAGTTTACCTGTACACACACACAGATAACACGATTTACACTGAGGTAATTATAAAATAAATTAAGACAACAAAATATTAGTGTGCTATTTTTTCTGTGTATTTGTTACCAATAATCATTCACCTATACAAAATTGTTTAGCTATTACTGGGATAATTAAATATCTACCTTAAAGATGAGAGAACTGATGTTCTATTTAAAAATCTACTAAATAGTTTTGTAACCTTGGGAAAGTTGTTTAACCTTTCTAAGCCTCAGATTTTTCATCTGCATAATATAGTTACTATGACAAATACGTATCATAATGGATGTAAAGTTCTTTTCCCAGCGCCAGGCATTTTTAATGGAGTCAATCAATTCTAGTTATAACATTCCAAATGAAATATTAATGAATTAAAGACATTTTAAGCCTCAATTTAATATCTGATATTACTGTCTCTAGGCAGTAATAGAATTTTACTATTAGATAAAAGTTTAGAGATAATCCAAGACCAATTATTCTAAGAAACTAAAGTTTAAAGAAGTTTTTGACTTGCCAGAGATAGCACAAAAAACTTATTACAGCTAAACCCTGACAAAAATATAATATTGGCCAAAGAGAAAGAACTAGCACACTTATTAATTAAATTATTTCCATGGTTTAGTTAGCATAACTCTATTTATTTAATGTATCATATCGCAAGAATGCTCCACCCTAGGTATCTGTGTTCTTTAGCAGTCATCCTAACACTCCTATTACATCACGTTGTTCAGTACTCCTGGGCTCATTTTAATATCCTGCTTCCTTAAAGTGGTAAATGACATCATTCCAGAGGGTTGCCTGATGACCCTATCTCTAGTTTAATCTACCACCTTCAGGCCTGGTCCAATCCTAGCTTTAGTTCCATACTGATTCACCAGTTGGCAAGAAACCAGCATGTTTCTAACGCTGGGAACAAGAGGAGGTAAAATGAAATAGAGATGGCAATGAAGAAGCCCCAAGTCAAAGGCTCACTTCCAACTCATGGTCCAAGGCTCAATATACGAAGAATATGTGCAATAATGCCAGTAGGCATTGTGAATTTTATAGAGTATGCTGAGTAATTTTTGGTCTTTCTACAATTTTTGGCATGAGAAATGCATTAAAAGGATATTAGTTCATCAATAATTTTTCTCATTTCTAAATCTCTAACATCCAAGCACTTTTTTTCATAAAGTCTTAGATTTGAAATGACTATCAGAGGTTCTAATTAAGTCTCCCAAATAACATCCTCCTTTATAACACTCCCCTCGGGGGACAGTCAAGTACATCGTTTGACAAATCCAGTTATTAGAAAGTCCGTTGTTAAATTCAATGGAAATATTCCTTTCTGTAACTTTTAGATACTAGTGAGAAAGTCAATCCTAAAACCACAGCATTTCAAAGTTGGCATGAATCCTGAAGTCATTCTGCTCTCTGGAACATCCTCAAACAAATCAACCCTCCTTTCCATTTCAGAGTCCATATTAGTTCACTTTTGCTGCATAATAAATCATCCCCAAACAACAAACATTTGTTAATTTTCATGATTCTGTGGGTCAGCCAGGTGATTCCTCCAGTCTGGCCAGCTTGACTATGGCTGGATGGTTTAGAATGGCTAATTCACATGCCTGGCAATTGTCAGGCTAATGTTTCTAGGGGTGGCCTCAGCTGGGATAGTTGGCTTTTTCCACATGATCTCTCATCCTCCAGTAAGCAAGACTGGATTTCTACATACAGTGGTCCCAAGGTTGCAAAAACAGCACTTTACAAGTCTCTGATGTACTATTTGCTAATATTCTTCTTCCAAAGCAAATCACATGATGTACTGGGTCAGATAGTGTCTCCTTCACCCATTCCCCCAACTCCCAATTCTTATCCCTCCTAGAACCTCAGAAAATGATCTTATTTGGAAATTGATTATTACAGACATAATTAGTTAAGTTGAAGTGAAGCCATTCTGGAGTAAGGTGGTTCTTTAATCCAGTATGACTGAGTGTCCTTATGAAAAGAGAATAGACACAGAAACACACAGGGAGAATGCCATGTGATAAGTGAGGCAGAGATTAGAGAGAGATGTCTACAAGCCAAGGAAACCCAAGGACTGCAGGTCACACCAGAAGCTGAGAGAAGGGTGTGGAGCAGATTTTCCCCTGGAGAATTCAAAGAAAGCGTGAGCTTGCCAATATCTTGATTTCAGAATTCTAGTTCCAAAAACTTTAAGAAAAAAAAATTGCTGTTTTAAGTCCCCCAGTGTGTGGTAGTTTGTTATGGCAGCCCTAGGAAACTAATATACATGGCCAAATGGAAATTCAAGGGATGGATTGGAACAACTGAAATGTCACATTGCAAAGTAATGTGCACACAAGAATGGCAAGAATTTGTGGCCACTTTCAATCTATCAGAGAGCCCTTCAAATGTATTACATATTATAATAGTTTTCCTTGATCATCCTTTCCAGGATTACTCCTCCCAGTTCCTGTAACAAGATTTCAAAACCCCTTGCATAGAGAGAGTCTGTTGTCATGGTATTGCAAATATCCATATCTCTCTCAAAAGGTAGGTCCATAATTTTACTACACACTACAGATGTTTTCTCTTTATTAGTACTGTTGAACTCTGTATTAGGCCGTGTTTGGCTGAACGTAAAAGAAATCTAACAGGGGCTTAAAGTGTAACACTATTTATTGCCACACTTCACAAGAAGTCGAGATAACCAGCTCCAGGTTTGGCAACTCCACAATGTCAGATGTTGTGTTGAAATTTCAGAAATTCTTTTAGCATGGGTGTAAGAGGTCTGCCTTAGCTCTGAATATTAAATCTTCATGTGGCCATGTCTAAATGGGGGCAAAGGGCTGGACAGAGAAGTAAGAGAAGTTTTATAACTTTCCTTCCTGATGACATAACAAAGGCAACAGCTTCCCCAGAGGTATCTCAGAAAATGTCTTACAGTTTCTTTGGCCAGAACTGAGCTCAATAGAGGCTTTGAAAGCAAGTTTCTGCTTTGTCAGCTCTACTGTGCGTATCAGTAAGGGAGAAAATGTTTTGGAATGGCTATTGAGTATAGCTCTTGGGCAGCCAACCAAGAGTGTCAGACACACCTTTCCAGAAACACATGGCATTTTGAGGCAAATCCCTTTTATGAAAGAAATTTTTAGAGATGACAGAAATTTTAACCAAGTCTTTAAATTAGCAAGTTATGTGCTCCTTATAGCAACTAAACATGTGGGCTCTGAAATTGGACTGTCTGGGTTCAAATCTCAGTTTATAATTTACCAGATGAGTCACTATGGGCAAATCACTTCTCTGTGTCTCAGATTCTGCATCTTAAAAGTAAAGATAGTAATAGTACCCATTCAAAGTGTTGTGAATATTAAATTCATGGAACTTATAATGTCTGGTTCATGATAAATATTCAATACATTTTATTTATTATTTTTGTTCCTGTGCCCACTCCCACTACAAGATAAGGTAAGGAACAGAGATGTTATTGTATATGTATTTACATAAAGAAACCTGGAAGCACACATAAGAAACTATGGTGGGGAGGACAGAGACTTTCTTGTATTTGAATTATGTGAATATATTGGGTCAGAAAACATTTGAAGTTTTCATTCTATATCTAAATCAACTTGGTTCAAGATTTTTCAAAGTTTAAAAAGTATATACTTGCCAAACTGTTACCAGTGGTTATTTTTGAGTGATTGAATTCAGATTATTTATTTACAACTTTTTACTTTTCTGAAACTCTCCTGCAGCAGGCAGCACAGTGGCCCCAAAAGATGCCTGTGTCCTAAATCACTGGAATCTGTTAATATGTTAGGTTACTTGGCAAAGGGGAATTCAGGTTGTGGATAGAATAAACGTTGCCAATAGTTGACCTAAAAATAGAGAGAGAGGCCGGGCGGTGGCTCACGCCTATAATCCCAGCACTTTGGGAGGCCGAGGTGGGTGGATCATGAGGTCAAGAGATTGAGACCATCCTGGTCAACAAGGTGAAAACCCGTCTCTGTTAAAAATAGAAAAATTAGCTGGGCATGGTGGCGCGCACCTGTAGTCCCAGCTACTTGGGAGGCTGATGGGAGAAATGCTTGAACCCAGGAGGCAGAGGCTGCAGTGAGCAGAGATCGCGCCATTGCACTCCAGCCTGGGTAACAAGTGCCAAACTCCTTCTCAAAAAAAAAAAAAAAATAGATTATCAAGAGAATCTAATTAATCACAGCAGTTCTAAGATGAGTAAGAGGGAGGCAGAGGAATTGGTATCAGAGTGATGTCATATGGTGAAGACTCAACAGGACACTGCTGGTTGGGGAAGGTGGGAAGACACAATAAACCAAGGAATGCGGACAGCCTCCAAAGGCTGGAAAAGGCAAGAAGATGGTTCCCCCTAGAGCCTCCAGGAGAGAACAGAGCTCCACAGACTCCTAGATTTCAATCCAGAGAGACCCATTTAGACCTCTGATCTCCAGAATTGTGAGATCATAAATTTGTGTTGTTTTAAGACATGAAGTTTAAGGTAATTGGCCATAGCAGTAATAGAAAACTAATACAAACCACCTGCCAACCCACACGCACACATTAAGTAACCAGCATATATTAACAATTATAAAAATTAGATTTTTAACATCTTATGTATACATAAAAACTTGAAGTGTGACCACGGGTCTACATTACATTTGCTTGAAGAAATATGTATGTATATGAGATGATATATATTCACCATTAGCTTGTAATTATTCAGAGACTTAGCCCCAAGGCACCCAGGCAATCTTCAAAAGGCAAAAAGAGGGTAAGTGTGGGTTCCCAAACTCCTGGTATTAATTTTTTTCATTCTGTTCAGGCAAAAAGAGGGTAAGTGTGGGTTCCCAAACTCCTGGTGTTAATTTTTTTCATTCTGTTCGTTCCCTAGTTTTTCATTTACTGCCCCACAGGTAGCAGGCATCTCAGCCTTCAGCATGAATGTAGGCCTAGTCCTGTATATACCTAGCCTTCAGCAAAAGTGCCGACTTTTCAAGAAATAAGAAAATCAAACTGCAAAAAGGAAACACACATGTAGACACAACATTGTTGAACAGCAGGAAATGTTCTGAGACAACAGACAAAAATCTGTTTCTAATGTGATGTACCTTGTTTTCCAGAGAACAGAAAATTGCCTGTTATAAATGCATTGTCATGATGATAATGGAAAAAAGAACAAAAATTACACCAGATTCCATTGTATTTCATTATACCTTTGAAAACTGGAGACCTAAGAAAGCTTTACATTTTAGTAGCTTCACTTTGTATAAACAAAAAATAAAAGCAGTTGGAAGATCTTATTTTAAAAATAGAAGGTAAGTAGTCCTTATAAGAAAATTGTAAAACATTTTTTTAAATTGTTTCCTTCCTGATTATTAAAATGATACATGTTCATTGTAGGAAATTTTAAAAATATAGAAAAGTACATTGAAAAAATATTATTCATTTTCAGAGAAAAATATTTCCAAAACCTGTCATATTTTTCCCATTTTATATTTTTTCATGGCAAAATTATAACATATAGCATATGTAATATTTTATTTTGATACTTTCTGTTAGTAGTAAAACAATAGCCTTTCATTTGAGGTATAAAATCATATAGCCATAATTTTTATATTGCATAATTTTTATATTTGCATTTATTGTGAGGGTGTACTAAAATGTATTCACACTTTTTGTTGTGCTGAATAACAGGATTGCTTCAAACTGTTTACTGTGTATAAATAATGCTGTGAGTATATAAATATTTTTCTGCATTCAGAATTGTCATCTCTTAGGTGTGATGAGGACTGAAAAATTACCTATTGGATACAATGTTCGTTATTAGGATGATGAGTACACCAAAAGCTCAGCCTTTACTGCTATGCAATGTGTCCATTCAAGAAGCCTGCACATGTACCCTCTGAATCTGTCAAAATAAAAATAAATAAATAAATGAATAATAAAAGAATTATTATTTGAGATCAATGCTTAGAAGTGGACTAGCCTAGTGGCAATTTATAAATATTTTCAGGAACTTAATACATATTACTATAATTCTTCATATGGGGGTATATATTTATCCTCAAGTAATTCTTGAGATCATTTATATCCCCAATTTTCTTAAGCAGTGGGTATTATTACTTTTAAATCTTTGTAAATTTGATAAACGGAAAACAATTTTTCTTTATATTTATTATTTCTTAATTAGGTTGAACACTTGGTTCACTTTCTATGTATATGTCTTCTTTTGTAAACTTTCTAATCACATTCTTTGTCAATTTGTTTGTCAGCGTTATTAGTTTTATAAAGGGAGGCAGGGAGATACTGAAAGCATGAAAAGAGCAATAGTTTATTACATGAGATTAATTTCAAGTCAGGCACATGCAGGAAACATCTTCCCTGAAAAGTAAGGCATGGCCCTTCCAAACATCACCCCAAAACTAGATGTTTGCATCTATTTTTAAAATGTCTAGCAAATGGCAAGAAATAAGTCACTTGTCAGCACTTTTCTAAAATAGTCTTACTTTCAAGAGCAAGTTCAGAGGAAGTCCAGACAGATCTTTCCTAAGAAACCTCTAATAGAACAAAATAAAGGAAGGCAGAGCAGAGCCAATAAATGCTATAGGGACAAGAAGGTTCCCAGTCGATTGGATATTCATGGAGATACTTCTCTCTCTTTAAAAGAGAGAGTATCCCTTATGATATGGTTTGGCTCTGTGTCCCCACCCAAATCTCATCTTCAATTGTTATCCCCACATATCAAGGGAGGGACCTGGTGGGAGGTGATTGGATCATGAGGGCAGTTTACCCCTTGCTGTTCTTGTGATAGTGAGGGAGTTCTCATGAGATCTGACAGTGTTATAAGTAGCAATTATCTCTGTTTTCTCTCTCTCTTTCTCTCTCTCCAGTCACCATGTAAGACATGCCTTGCTTCCCCTTCACCTTCTGCCATGATTATGTTTCCTAAGGCCTCTTCAGCCATTTGTAACTGTGAGTCAATTAAAACTCTTTTGTTTATAAATTACCCAGTCTCAGGTGGTATCGTTATAGCAGTGTGAAAATGGACTAATATAGTTTATTTGACAAGATATTTTATATCTACATACTATATATACCTATATGATATCTACTCTCTGAAATATCTGTTTGCCCAGTTAAAATCATATAAGTGCAGCAAAATACTACTCCTTGTTTAGAATCTTAATTTAAAAAATAAAAAGTTATGTATTAATCTTTATTTAGAATTACTTTGATTTCAACCAACACAGAACCAAACTAAAAATGGCTATAAGGGTAGCAAGTTCAACTCTTCCAGTTGTGATGGCCTACTGAACTGGCCATCCTGAAAGGGTCAGTTCTGGTACCCAGAAGAGTGTAACTTGCTACCCTTACACAGTTAGTCACTTGTCAGCACTTCCCTAAAATAGTCTTATTTTTAGGTGACCAGTTCAGTGGGTCTACATGACTGGATTCCAGCTGGCATCTCTGTGATTTTTTTTGAAGCTGTCATCTTAGAATTTTCAGATAGCCTCCATAACCCCAAATACCATATCCTCAAACAATTTATCCACTAAGACATTTTATCCATTTTACCAAGGAAAAAAATATTTCCCAGAAGCCTACAAGATAATTCACTTCACAATGAATGGGTCCACATTGGTTACAAACCCCACTCTAAACCAAAACAAAGAAGACCAGGATTGCTCAAGATTTGTCCCTGTGCTAGGACTTGTTGCTCCCCAATACCTAGAAAAATTCTAATTACTGATAGTAATAAAAAAAGGAGAGGAATAGCCAGTTTGTGAGCACCCAATTACATCTACCACATCGTGTCTTTTCTATTTATACTCCCCTAGAACCTAGAGAAGTACACTTTGCATAGTATGCACAAAACAAATATTTGTAGGCTAAGTTAATACATGAAAGTAAATGTTTGGAAAAGCTTTGTAAAATATCACTGGTGCATTACTTTTACCAACACTACTCAAGACCTATGAAATATTATTCCATTTTATAGAATACTAAAAGGTAAAGCTTAACAAAATAATTTATAATTATTTCCTTGACTACAGTAATATCCTGAATTTTACAGCATCAGAACCCTTTGAAATTAAAAAGAAAAAATAGTAAAAATAGATGGTACTGGTTTGATAGATTTGGGGAGATTAAATTGGGTTAAATATAAGGGAAATATTAAGAATTGTGCCACACTACTTTACTGATCACTTTTAAACTGACATCAACATGATGATGCTTTTCTATTCTCATGTAATTAAGCTACATACATAGGACTTAACTCATGAAGTAAAGAATCTTAGATTCACTACCTATAGGTTCCCCTCTCTATGCTCCCAGAGTACTATGGTCTTAATTGTGTTTGTCCCGTCATCACATTATTTGTTCTATAAATAGGACTCCTTGACTCCTACTTGAGGGTACAGACAGATAATATTCCAGTCGCATGCAGTAGGTGCTCTGTAAAGTAATTGCTCAAGATGCAGACACCAATATTCACTACATACCCTGTTATACTCCACAGTATGTGTGTCCCAGTTATTAAATAACTATCTCGAGGCTCCAAGCCCCACCCTTCTGTATACCCTGCTTTGCCATGCAGGAGCTGGGACTTAGCAGCTTGCTACTGCTAATAGGGACAGGCTGCAAGGCTGGAGGAGGAAAGAGATACTTGCTCTTTTGTATCTGGTAAGCATCACCTAGCAATTTTTCTTCACCCCAAGGGCAATCGTTTTTTCCTGTAGTAGCAACTAAATCCAGTTGGCAGTTTTTTAACTCTTGAAGAACCAGCCTCATCAAGTCCCACCCATCCCTAGTAACCCCAGCATCAGCTGGGCCAGCATCTGCTCCTCAGGTCTGTCAGCCCATTTGGGCTACTATAACAAATCATACAGACTGAGTGGCTCGTAAACAACAGAAATCTATTTCTCAGTTCTACAGGCTGGGAAGTCCAAGGTCAGGGAACAGAGAGATTCAATGTCTGGTGAGGACCACTTCCTGCCTCATAGATAGCCACCTTTTCACTGTAACCTCACATGGTGGTGGAAAAGGCAAAGAAAACTCTCTGGGCTCTTTTTTATAAGAGCACTAATCCCATTCATCAGGGCTTCACCCTCATGACCTAATCACCTCCCAAAGTCCCCACCTCCAAATATCTTTACACTGGGGATTTGTTTTCAGTGTATGAATTTGGGGAGGACACAAATATTCATTGTATAACAAGGTCCCTCCTCTGAGCTCAGAGACATCAGAACCAGCTGAGCAGGACTCCTCCTCACAGTTTTTCAGCTCCTCAGGCTGTGTCTTTTAGAACTCTAAATTATTTTAGTAATTTCAGCCTCTTTCCTATCTTCCCTCAGCCTTAACTGCTTCTTGCAATTGCTGCCTCAAGGATACCTTAGAAATGTCTTTTGACCTTTTCAGTTATTTGGTTAATAACTTTATACTTAGTTAACTTGTTATATTAAATTCTCTCTGTTCAAATCACTTGGTCCCTGACAGATACAAATCACAAGTTCCTTCAATTTACTAATCCCTGGCCTGACTCATGTATGCCAGATGACCTAATGAATTTGCCTAGCGTGGTGCAGTATGCTAGGCAAATACTGTTTGACAGTATATTTCAGTGAACTCTGGAGCTTAGTGGTGCTTGGGGAAGGAGTGTAGAAAAATCACGGAGTGGAGCTTTCCACCTTTTCACTATTACCATAAACTGGCCCAAATTTGCATTCACAAAGCAGAATTTTTACAGTTACTGGGCTCTTTCCTGAGAAAGTGATTTCACAATCATCTGTTATTTCTTGAGCACCTTTCACAACCTAGGTGCTTCATTAAGGCACCCCTTTCATTAAAATACAATTCTCCCACAAGGAATTCCAATAATCACATCTCTCCCTTGCTACAGTTCCAATGATGTTTCACCAGCCCTCAGAGTTTGGCACCTTGCCAGCTGTTCAGCTTCTCTGTTCCCTTGATGAAGGTCTGCAGATAAGCACATGAGATACTGTTCTGCATTAAGTAGAAGCTCAGTGTTTTATACTGAGATTGTTGTCTAAAACTGGACTTCTAAAAATAACAGGCATTAGCTGAATATGGTGGCATGAGCCTGCAATCCCAGCTACTTGGGACGCTGACACAAAGGATTACTCGTATCACTAGAAAAAGGGTTTTGCCCCAGACCCCAGGAGCAAGTTGTTGGATCTCACATGAGAAAGAATTCAGGGTGAGTTGCAGAGTACAGAAAATTTAAGATAGTCTTTTACAGACTGCTCAATTACAGAGTTGGGTGTCCTCAGAAAGCAAGAGGAAGGAAACACCCATTTCAAATACAATGTTTGCTTATATACCTTATTAAAAATAACATCCCATTACTGGGTATATACCCAAAGGATTATAAATTGTTCTATCATAAAGACACATGCACGTGCATGTTTATAGTGGCACTGTTTACAATAGCAAAGACTGGAACCAACCCAAATGCCCATCAATGATAGACTGGATAAAGAAAATGTGGCACATATACACCATGGAATATTTTACAGCCATAAAAAAGGATGAGTTCATGTCCTTTGCAGGGACATGGATGAAGGTAGAAACCAACATTCAGCAACCTAACACAAGAACAGAAAACCAATCACTGCCTGTTCTCACTCATAAGTGAGAGTTAAACAATGAGAATACATGGACACAGGGAGGGGAACATCACACATAGGGACCTGTCAAGGGGTGGGGACCTAGGGGAGGGATAGCATTAGGAGAAATACCTAATGTAAATGATGGGGTGGTGGATGCAGCAAACCACCATGGCACGTGTATAACTACATAACAAACCTGCACATTCTGCACATGTACCCCTGAACTTAAAGTATAATAATTTAAAAAAGAATAGCATACTTTATTACAAAAGCTTGTGAAGAGCTTGTGACAGACCATCAGTATTGATGCTTTTCTATGTTACTATCCTTAAACTAAGAATGCTTTTTGTTCTTAAAGTACTGGGATATTTCTGTAAGTTCTAGATCTTTAGTTAGCTAACATCATTAACTCATTCCCCCAACTATAAACATCTTGTGGCCAAGAGTGTTCCACACCCTAGGAATATAACCCAGCAGGTTTGGCTTCATCCAACCTTTATTCAAGATGGAATCACTCTGTTTAGGATGCCTCTGACACTTAAACCCAGGACTTCCAGGCTACAGTGAACTATGATCACACCACTGCACTGCAGCCTGGACAACAGAGCATAGATCATGTCTCAAGAAAATAAATAAATAAATAAATAAGCAAATAAAAACAACAGGAGTACTGAATCATAACAGCTAAACCCAAGGGCTAGGCATTTTTCTAAGCAAAAAGCATAGGTTATTTCACACTAAATGAGGAAGGTACCATTATTATCTCAACTTTCTGTGTAAGAAGTTATATAAGTAGCTCATTTTTCTTTAGACCAGGATCTCATTTTGAGGCAGGAAAACAAGGTCTGGAGGCAGAGAACATAAGGCAATTCACACTTCAGCTATGACAGGAAATAGCCTCTCCATAGTAAATGATGTTATAACTTTATTTCATCCTCCTAATTTACAAGGGCATACTCTAAGTAACCAATGGAATCCTCTAGAGGGCATTTAAACTCCCAAAAATTCTGTAATGGGGCTCTTGAGCCCCTACACTCGGGCCCATTCCCACACTGTGGAGTGTACTTTTGTTCTCAATAAATCCCTGCTTTGGCTTTCCTTGCTTTGTTTGTGCGTTTTGTCTAATTCTTTGTCCAAGGACCTGGACACCTTCTACTGGTAACTTTCAAGCCATCTGACTCGTTACCTCTCTACTACAGACTCATTCTCATACCAGACCTTGACAGCAAGCAGCTCTGGCCCAGGGGCTTCATAATTCTCTAGAGAACAAATCCAGTCCAATGCTTCCATTTCTTTAATTTTTTCAGTTCAAAGTATCCAAAAATGACCTATGAGGACTAAATAAGCCTAAAAACAAAATGCTTTTAAGAAAACTTTATTAAGCAATAGTGTAATTGCAGACTTTTAAACTAGACCCATACAATCTGGCTTTAACCAACTAGCTTCTTGGAGAGTTTGTGACAGTTTAAGACACAGTGCCAATTCTTAAGAAGAATGAGGCACAAGATTAGACAAATAAAACAAGGAACTCTACAAAGCAATATCACAAAATTAAGCGTATTAAATTTAATGATGAAGACCTTTCTGAGGGCCGCAATGCTCTAGAAAGACTTCATGTAGGAACCAAGACTAGAAGATGCCCATTATCTGATATACAGGAGTTAAATAGGTAGAGTGTCTATATTGCTTGACTTGTATGAAGTTGAATTCCAAGTATAGCATTTTACTTGAGTCTATCTTTAAAAGGACAACCAAAAACAGAAAATTTAGGCAATAATATGATACTATCAGGAAACAGTCTGGAAACCTATTATCTTAGCACTATTGCAGAGGATGTTGGCCAGAATGTTTAGAATGAACCAAAATGTATATTGATTTTCGACTTAACCATTGTCTCTAAGCAATGCTAAAATCATACTATCTGAAAAGATATTTTGATCTACACAGTACAAAGAGTTCAAAAGCAGAGTAGTATGAAATAGAAGATTTGTGTAGGTACACACATGTGCACACACGTGCTCTTGCACCCACACACCCACAGGTCCTGGCCCTGTTTGCCTAGAAAGCTATCACTCACCCTCTCCCTCTTTGCTTTGTATAGCAGTGGTGCCGGCCCTGCAGGCTGTTTTCCAGGCTTTCCTATTAATTGGCTGTCATCTAAAATCAGCCAGTGGGAGGCAGTGGAGAGAGACTGGAGTGCTGGAGGAAGGAGAAGCCGGGGTATTTCTCTCCCTGCCTCAGGCAGTGTGTTTCAGTGGCTGGAGCTTCTCTGGACAGACCCACCATGGTTCCAGCTCCTGCTGGGTGACTCCAGCCCTTAAGCTCTAGTAGTTCCATCTTCTCCCTCTGTTTAAGGAGGGTATCCCCAACTGAATTTCTTAGCTTATTCATGACCTGAGCAGTCAAATAAAATGCCCTCTGTTAAAAACTCTAAAATTAGTTTCTGTGTTAATTGCTAAAAAGTGGTACAGAGGGGAAGGCTTTTCCTTTCCTTCTATTCCTTATCTTGTGGAAAGAGCTCCATTATGGAATAATCCTGGCTCTTCTCTGTCCTGTCACCACTTACCCACTTACAGAGCAGTAAGTTAACTTCGTTGATGAGTATGGAGGAGTAGCCAGGCATGCAGAGCCCATCCTCTTCCTGTCCCTTTCTTTTGGAAGTCAGTAGTCAATGTGTGCTGTGCTCTGCTCTCAGCCATATGGCAAGAATCTGGCCCTCCAGAGGATGCATGTAGGTTTCCAGGGTCAGGATGTCTGCCTAATTTTAAGTTTCTGGATTAAGAAGCCTACTTGCATACAGATGCAAGCACATTGTGCTTTATCAGCATTGTCAGTAATAAAGGAAGTATTTTGTTGATTCCCCCATCTTCTGTATCATTCTTGTTTCTTTTTTTTTTTTTTTTTTTTTTTAGATATAGTCTCCCTCTGTCACCCAGGCTGGAGTGCAGTGGTGTAATCTCAGCTCACTGCAACCTCTGCCTCCCAGGTTCAAGCTATTCTCCTGCCTCAGCCTCCTGAGTAGCTGAAATTACAGGTGCACACCACCACACCCTGCTAATTTTTGTATTTTTAGTAGAGATGGGGTTTCACCATGTTGGTCAGGCTGGTCTGCAACTCCTGACCTCGTGATCCACCCACTTTGGCTTTCCAAAGTGCTGGGATTACAGGTATGAGTCACCGTGCCAGGCTCACTCTTGTTTCTTATATCTTAATTCGTTCAGAATGTAAACAGGGGAAAAGCCCTTCATTAGAACTCCTCAGAGAACCAACATATATAATATTTATATATATTATATTCTAATTAATCCTATTCCTAAATTATTAGATCAGTTAGAAATAATAGCTAACCTCAGAGTTTACAATGTGACAAGAATTATTCTAAGTGCTTTCTATATAACACATTTAATCTTCAAAACAATGCAATATGTATTATTAAAATTTCTATTTTGCAGCCAATAAAACTGAAGATGTTATATAATTTGCCCAAAGTCACACGGATAGTAAGTGATAGAATCTGTAATCGAACTCCGATAGTTGGGCTCTAGGATCTGTACTCTGAAGCACCATGCTATGCTGCCTAAATTTAGGTTTTTTAACAGATGATTCTGTACTTCTGTTAATGTAATTTAATTTCGAGTCTTAGATAACATTGTTTTCAAATACCTTTTACAATCTAGCATATAGTCTCAGTGTTTGCCCCACTTCAGCTATGCTTTAGAACTCTACATTATTTTCCTCTCAAACAGAATCTATTCCCAATAAAGATACTACTAAGCAATGTAGATTTTACCAAAGATTTCATGTAAGAAATGAAAAAAGGGATTTGTATCAAGTACATGATGGCAAACTACAGTGTTTTATGTGATTGATGCATTTCTGAAAACACCAATCATTCTAACCAGGAAACCGGAAAGATCATTATCCCATGGAAACAAATGTAAAGACATAATATTCTAAACTTTCTATTACAAAAGAGGTTATTAATATTTTTATACCATACTATTCCAAATTTGAAGAGCTCAACTTTGCATAAAATAAATAAAGTATATCAATTTTCCCCATAGTTTTCATAATGGGAAAGGAAGGAATGTTCTTTTCCATCCTTCTATCACAAAACAAGCTAACTCTTGCCTCCAACTTCCTAAAATCTTAGTACTCAACTGCCCCCCACACACAAAACTTTCATCCTTTATTACACTCAGCAATTTAGTCCTACTTCTTCCCCCATACCTGCTTATCTATGCCCACAATGAGGTTAAACAAAGATCTCCTCATCCACAGGGGCCCACTCTTTTTAGAAAAGGGAAAGAAGTAGCTAGAAGTATATAGATTAATACAGTGTTACGTGGGAGCCAGTTTATCCCAACTTAAAGAAGCCAACTGCTGAATTTTCAGGAATTTTACAAGTGGTTCCTAAACACAGTTATTATTAAAAACTGAATTATGGCCGGGTGCAGTGGCACATGCCTGTAATCCTACCACTTTGGGAGTTTGAGGAGGGTGGATCACCTGAGGTCAGGAGTTCCAGACCAGCCTGGCCAACATGGTGAAACCCTATCTCCACTAAAAATACAAAAATTAGCTGGGCATGGTGGCATGCACCTGTAATGCCAGCTACTAGGGAGGCTGAGACAGGAGAATCACTTGAACCCAGGAAGCAGAGATTGCAGTGAGCCGAGATCACACCACTGCACTCCACTCCAGCCTAGGTGACACAGCAAGACTCCATCTTGAAAAAAAAAAAACCTGAATTATATAAGCTTCTGATTAACTAAATTACATTGAAACAAAGATTATAAATACTCAAAACTGACTGCTTTCTAGTTATTTTACTATTTACTTTTATCTATGCTCTGGGAGTTAGGTCTTTTGTACATATATGGTGAAAATAACATATAAAAGTGTCCTCCAATGCATCACTTCCCAACTCTGTGTTCAATGCTGACATACTGGTATCTTGATATGAGCCACAGTGGAAGAAGCTATGCTACAGAAATTGACAAAGTTTATAACTAGAGCTTTTTTTCTGCCTGCAGACCCTACAGTTAAACATTTACTAGCATGCCACTAGATAGCTGGTTTGACTGAGATGGATACATACATTCATATACACATACATACATACATATCAATGTACATACATAAAATTGTAGATCGACCAACACTGGCTTCCAACAGAAATACCTCTGTACGTCCTTTAATAAAAATTCTTGCAAATTTCAGTGAAACCACTGCGTATTATATTTCCCACTGGAATATAGAGCACGTAGTTTCACAGAGGGTATGAAAAGTCAAACTCAAACAATCCACTGAATCTCCTTTCATGTAAATAGCCAACAATAGAGAAAAGAAGCGAACAATACAGACCATGTAGGGCTGGCACAAAAGGCTCTTTGACAAACTAGGAGGAAAATGCTGAGCCAGCACAAGTTCCTGGACCACATTTATGTATTCTACACTATAGGTGGTCAGCATAAACATTCTCCAATAGTAGGGTACACTTAGAAACCTCAACTCTAAACAAGAAAAGTGATATTTTAAATTGCAGGGAAGGGTAATCAATTTCTACACAAGAGAACAAGACCAAGCAAATTTGAAAGATGTGAAACTAGAGAACTGGGGGCTAACTGTGTAGGGAAATCTTCTCCAGTGCCAACCTAAGTAGGCAAAATAACTTTTGTAACAATGTAATGACACCGTGTATCTAAGAGGTTTATTATAATTGCTAATGATAATATACAGTAGTAACTGCAGCTTGAGACCCATAAGAGCAGAGGCAGCCCTGCTTCGTGTTTTATTTCGAGTGGCTCATACCTGCTACAGGCATGTTTGCAAATGGAAAATATGTTTTCATACAAAACATTTAAATGTTACATGTTTTGTGATTGTAGTTATAAACATTAAAATAAACATGGGCTAGAAGTAATTCGGTTAAAATATTTATAATGTTCAAATCACCATTCTCATCCCCAGAAAGATATAGAGTATTCCCTACATTGCAGACATTCACAGGGTCACGGGGGAGATACAACTAAGTGAAACCCGGAAAACCTGCTTAACCAGCTTGGAGTACAAATATGGTCACACTTTTAATAATTGAATTGCCCCATTTCTGAGTTATCTAAGCCCTTTCTGCAACAGCAGTCTTGGGAAAAGAGGTGTTTATTCAGTTCAAGGAGGATCATTTGTGGTTTACAAGACAAAATTAAGAGAGTTTGATCAGGGCACTGTGAACCTTGGTTTAAATTTTTCATTAATTTTGTTGCTACTCCCCGATGTCACTATCAAAAATGCGTTTTTGCTTTTAGTTGTTAAGTCATCCTTGCTGAGTCCGGTTCTTGAAGAGGCTGCAGTGGTAATTCATGCTTGGGCTCCCAAAGTTTCATCTCCTTTAGTTTGCACTCACAAATCCACCATGACAGGATGTCAGATCAGAGAAGTTTCTAGCCCACAGTCAAGCTCTATCACAAACCATTGACCTCCACAAATAGGGACAGTAGTAATGAGTCTGGGTCGTTAGTCAGGTCTTCTCTTTTCACAGTGAGCTCCCCTTTGGTCCTTCACAGCTCTTGTGACTGGGAACCACAGCAGGATCTTCTCAATCTATCAGAAAAATTATACCATTAAACCTCTGAAAGAAAGAGATGGTTTGTAGTTCTCCTTAAAGAGGTCCATCACATCCCTTGTTAGTTGTATTCCTAGGTATTTTATTCTCTTTGTAGCAATTGTGAATGGCAGTTCGTTCTTGATTTGGCTCTTTGTTTGTCTGTTATTGGTGTATAGGAATGCTTGTGATTTTTGCACATTCATTTTGTATCCTGAGACTTTGCTGAAGGTGCTTATCATCTTAAGGAGATTTTGGGCTGAGACGATGGAGTCTTCTAAATATACAATCATGTCGTCTGTCGCCTGCAAATAGAAACAATTTGACTTCCTCTTTTCCTCATTGAATACCCTTTATTTCTTTTTGCCTGATTGCTCTGGCCAGAACTTCCAATACTACGTTGAATAGGAGTGGTGACAGAGGGCACCCTTGTCTTGTGCCAGTTTTCAAAGGGAATGCTTCCAGTTTTTGCCCATTCAGCATGATATTGGCTGTGGGTTTGTCATAAATAGTTTTTTATTATTTTGAGATATGTTCCAAACGTGGCACGTATACACCATGGAATACTATGCACCCATAAAAAAGAATGAATTGATGTCCTTTGCAGGGAAATGGATGAGGCTGGAAGCCATCATTCTCAGCCAACTGACACAAGAACAGAAAACCAAACACCACATGTTCTCACTCATAAGTGGGTGTTGAACAATGAGAACACATGGGCACAGGGAGGGGAACATTACACACCGGGGCCTGTTGGGGGGTGGAGGGGCTAGGGGAGGGGTAGCAGGGGTTGGGGGAACTGGGGACAGATAACATTAGGCGAAATACCAAATGTAGATGACAGGGGGATGGATGCTGCAAACCACCATGGCATATGCATACCTATGTAATAATCCTGCACGATGTGCACATGTACCCCAGAACTTAAAGCATAATAAACAAATAAGAAAGAAAGAAAGAAAGAGATGTCATCTCCACGTCTTCTCAGGATATTCCTTGGCCTCGCTGCAAACATGCCTCTTCACCAGGGATTAGTTCTGAATGTTGGGGAGTACTAGAGGGACAGGGATTAGATATGCTTCACACTGCAGGTGCAAATTCACCTTGCAGTTGTACAACTAAGAGAAAATATTTACGTTATTCCCCAGAACTTACAAAAAAACCTGTAAAAACAGTAATATTCTGCTTCCACAAAGATGGCCACTTTATTCCTCTTTAAAAGTACTGCCTCACCAGATACACTGCCTCTTAAATAATTTAGAAGGTAATCTGGGCTATGATAAATGTGCCCACAAATTCAATAGAAGCATAGAGTACCTGGCAATTAAGTTTGACTGAATGGATAAGGAGAGCTTTCAAGAGCCAAAGATATTTGATCTGGGACTTAAAGGGTAGGTTATGAAAACAGAAAGGGAAAGGTGTTTACTGGTAAAACAGCTCAAGGGAAAAGGATGTGTAAATATTTGAAAGTAAAGGTGAACCATTTACCTGGGTGATAGAACACAGGTTTCATGGACAGCCAGGAATGAAGAGAGTTGGGAAAAGAAAGTTTGCTGTAGAACTATCTTGTGTTCAGCTTTGAATATCATGTTAATGAGTTTGAACTCTATTCCAGAGACAATGGGAAGCCACCCAAGGATTAAGAGCAGAAGAAGTAATGTGTTTGAATCTGTCATTTAGGGAGATAACTGATACCTGTGCAGAGGATGGACAGGTGAGAGGCTGGAGCTGTTCTCAGTGTCCAAGGGAGAGAAGGTACAGCCCTGACAGTAGCAGCAGTGGCAACAAACAGAGAAAACTGATTCTGGGTCAGGCGCGGTGGCTCACGCCTATAATCTCAACATTTGAGAGGCTGAGGTGAGCAGATCACCTGAGGTCAGGAGTTCGAGACCAGCTTGGCCAACATGGAGAAACCCTGTCTCTAAAAAATATAAATAGTAGCCAGGCATGGTAGCAGGCACCAGTAATCCCAGCTACTCAGGAGGCTGAGGCAGGAGAATCACTTGAACCTGGGAGACAAAGGTCGCAGTGCGCTGAAATCACACCATTGCATACCATTCAAACCCCATCTCAAAAAAAAAAAAAAAAAGATTCTGGTAACATTGTAGGACAGATTAGAACACACCAGGGAATAGCGGAAGCAGTGTAGAAGGAAATTATGCTGAGGTTTGTAGCTAGGGAGACTGGATGAAAGCTACACCATTAACTGCACTGGGAGCCATTAGAGGAGGAGAGTTGTAATGACCCTACAAATAATAGGTTTCTTTTGGGCATATTGAGTTTGAAGTGCTTACAAGACATTCATGTGAAGAAGCATTTTCTAAAATCACTTTTAAAAAAAGAGAGAATGCTTTTATCTCTAGGTAATAAATGGTAATAACTGTGCTAGAAGTACATCCAAATACTTTCAACAAAATTTCTCATTACAAGCAAATATTCCGCTACAAAAACATTTCTGACACCAATGAAACAGGGTAAGTTAAAAATACATATATGATTTATGTTTGTGTAATTATATAATGAGTAAGACACTATAAATCAATGCAAAAGAAAAAGATTATTTAATAAATAACAGGGACCTACAGTGGCTATTTAGAAAAAAGAAATATATGGATTTAGAGCCTTTCTTCATACCGTATACCAAATTAAGTTAAAGAAAAAATAAAGTAAAAAAAAGGAAGGTGGTTGTTGATCCAATCTCTGGATCTCAGGATGGAAAACATTTTGTACACTTAAAAGCAATGGGAAAAAAAATCCCAACGTTTATGATTAGTAAATTTGACAACATACACATTTTATATCTCTCCTTTAATAAACAACATTAACTGAATTTAAAAGACTTTAAAAAGTAGTATTGAAATTTATAAGCAGCAAATATGACAGAAAAAGATAGTATTATTTATATATAAATATCTGGTATGAATCTTGAAGAAAATCAGTAAGAAACAAAACAAAATGGAAAAACCTAACCTCTATAGCATCTAGAGCAAATTATTCAAAGGTTATTGCAGAAATTGCTAATTGTGTCCCAATATTCATCCTCTCCTACTTCTTTGGTAATGGAACCACTGATTTTTAGCTGAGCATATGGTTGTCCAAAATAAAACTTACATTTTAGTCTCCCTTATAGTGCCACATGGCCATATGACTATATTCTGGCCAGTAGGATCTAAGTAGAAGTGTTGTGTACCAGCTCCAGGAAGTGTTTCCCCTTAAAGGAAAGGTCAGACCTTTCCTCCTTCCTGCTGAAGTGCACATGTGAGGGGTCCATCTGGAGCAGCTGTCTTGGTGTTTGAGTTGGAAGCATATTACAGAGGCAAAAAGACTTGGTAGAATGAACCTGAGTCCCTACCGACTGTGGTGTCTCTTTATTAAACTGCCTACTTTTGCCTCCTGCTTATTGACAGAGAAATAAACGTTTGCCTTCTCTAAGCCACTCTTACTTTGGGGCTGTCACTTGCACTTAGATGCTAAACATTACAAATATCAAAATCTTATTGTTCTATGTTCTCAAAATTATCAGAAAGGAATATAGGTGATATAATTACTACTATGAAAAAATACATACATAACAAAAGGAATTCACAATGGGAATCAGTATTACAGGCCAGCAACATTCCCAATATCTCAAAAACTTCAGTTTGTTGTTTATCTCATCTTGTCGTGCCCCAAATTGTAAATGGTGTGATTTATTATTTATGAAAGCTCCTCAGTTGTAGCCTCTCTGCTGATTCTGTAAGAAAGCAATGAAATTGCCACTTCGTTATTTTATAGTGGACATTGGAGAATTAACAGCCTCTGATGTTATAACAGCAAAGTCTTGAATATAGCTACCTTCGAAAATCACTTGTAAACCTTTACAGTGGCATGACAAATCTGGCAATTGACCAAGATTTAAAAGTATTGAATATTTCTTCGTAACCAGAAGAAAAAAAAAATACCCCAGTGTGAAAAAATAAGGAGTTTGTCTCCCCCTCTTTGAGTTCCAGAGAGAAATTAGCTTGATTAGAAACCAGTTTTAAAAAGGTTACTCTTAGTACCCTAACACACTTGCCTCAGGTACATGATCAAGCTGAAAACTACAGACAATGGTAGAATTTAGGCAGGATCTGCAGGGTAGCAAGTTAAAAGTCAACAAGATGCAAAGGATCATCTGGCCAATGATCTGGTGTGGTAAGGAGGCCTTTGGCGGTAGAGTGGGCAGCAGGTTGGGGAGGGAGTGGAACAAGCATAGCTATTGAAGAGTACAAAGGTTTGGGGAGATTGTGGGAACTTGGTTAGCTATAAATGACCTATACCTAGAAATATTGTTGCTCACATCTATACAAGAAAAAAAGTAGTTCAACAGGCATATCTCAAAAAAAAAATGGAATGAGTATTTTCAAAGAATCACCATCATTTCCCAGTATTCCCCTTCAGGGATATTAAGACAATTAGCTTCAGTGTAATATTTCTTAGAGGTTCCTATTGGTCACAATCATTCTGAGCAGAACAGTAAAATTACTTAATTAATGCTTAACTAAATTTTTTAATTAATTAATATCTGAGGGACAATGTATTCCCCAGACATACATACTTTAATGGAATAATTGGGGAAAAGTTAAAGAAATAAATTCCTGGGAGCTTTATTTAAAGTAACAGAAGATTTGTTAAGACATTTTGCAAAAGCACTCCTAATACTTTAACACTGAAGTCTGATAAAGAAACAGACTACACTGTTGCCTTGCCTTGCTTCCTTTAAAAGGGAATAATTTTCGAAAGCTCTCAGAAAAAAATTAGAAGTAACAGTGAAAATCAGCTATATTAGGAAAGATCAAATAGCCAGCAACAGAAAGAGAAAAATAAAACAGCAATAAATGCTTCCTTTATGGTTTATTACTGTTGTTCCTTTTTCAGTCCCTTAACCTTTGTTGGTTAAGTTTTTCCTTCAAAAGCCATTGATTATGTTAAGCTGTCCTAATATATTACAGAGAGTAAAAATAAAGAATGAAAAATTTATCATGTAGATAAAACCTACCATAAAGGATATTTTTAGATGCCTTTATTTTGAAACTCCAATATCATAGGAACTGAAACTCAAAGCAGAAATCCCCTAAACTAAGATTCAATTAATAATGTGCCACTCAACTTCAATAGTAGAAATACTTCTTTAAACATAAGCACTGTTTTTTACTGGAAAGGCTTTGTAAGACCAGTTTCCTCTTCTGGAGGGACCAAGGAAAATAAAAAGTGATCATCAATAATCAGTATCCTTTTTTTTTTTTTTGATGGAGTCTCACTCTGTCACCCAGGCTGGAGTGCAGTGGTGCAATCTTGGCTCACTGCAACTTCAGCCTCCTGGGTTCAAGCAATTCTCCTGCCTCAGCCTCCTAAGAAGCTGGGATTATAGGCGTGCACTCACCATGCTCAGCTAATTTCTATATTTTT
Source organism: Cheracebus regulus (assembly GCA_963574635.1). Taxonomy (NCBI): domain Eukaryota; kingdom Metazoa; phylum Chordata; class Mammalia; order Primates; family Pitheciidae; genus Cheracebus; species Cheracebus regulus. Next base: position 23,470 of record CAUYQU010064578.1, on the reverse strand, counting down.
AGTAGAGATGGGGTTTCACCATGTTGGCCAGGCTGCTCTTGAACTCTCTTACCTCAGGTGATCCACTTGCCTCCACCTCCCAAAGTACTAGGATTACAGGCGTGAGCCACTGCGCCCAGCCAGTACCTGTCATTTTAATAGAGGAATATAGCCTTCACCTGCCATTCACCACCTCTCTTCCTGAGTCATGTGGGAATAGCACTTAATGGAGAATGTCTTCAAATTGCACCAACATTGTAGATTTGGCTAGAGTTAACAGCCCATTGTGTTCTTTGCATTAATTATAGAAAGGCCCTCTTTTGTCTGGGTGGAAGCCTCTTGATCCTTAGGAAGCATCTGGTCACAGTGCATGGCTTGGCGATCAGTTTGGCCCCATTTTCTTCTTGGCTAGGAGCCAGTGTGCAGGGTACAACCTGTCCAGTAGTTCATGATGACCCCGTCTGCATCTGAAAGATCCAGATGGTTTGCCTCAAATTCTGAAAAATTCAAACTGAAAAATTTTCTCCACCTAAGTGAGCTGCACAGGACAATTTATTCCCCAGGCATACACACTTTAATGGAAGAACCACGAAAAAGTTGAAGAAATAAATTCTCAGGAGCTTGATTTAAAGTAACAGATTTGTTTTGAAGTTTTTCAGATACACTTCTAATATCCAAACCACTTACTCAACCACAGATTTGGGCTTTTTCTGGGTTTTCCTGGCACTAAGAAGGCATAATTTTCAAGAAACCAGAAAGGGCACACACAGCTGAAAAATTGTTACTCTCAGCTTCTCTAATTTTTCTTCATCTCCACTTTCTAAACAATCCTAAATTACTTTTCCCAGTTTTTTTTGTTTTCCTACACATACTTTTAAAATATATATATTGTTAATTTACAAGAGCAAGTCTAAATGATCATGAAGTGACTATTTTTTTATAATTTAGTTTTTAAATGGCATTTTTATCAGAATAGTAACTACTTTTAATCCCAATTTATCCACCATATCACATATTCTAAAAGTTTCTTCCAATTGTTGTGATTTGTTTTCTCACTTTTGTTCAATAAACAAAGGAGATCATGTGCATCTTCGTCATTTATTTTCCCTGTAGCAATATTAAACAATATTAGCAACATTAAAACCTGACGAAGACTCATATTATCACAGAAAATACATTCATGCACCGCGTAACAACACTTCAAAGATGGACCACATAGATTACAACGGAACAGAAAATTTCCTGTCATCTAGTGAAGTGGTGATAACACATATGTACAAACATACATGCAAAAAAAAATAAAGGCAAGAGGGAAAAAGGGAAATAATGAAAGGCCTTCTTTACAGAAAAATGCCAGATAATAAATGTAGAAGTAACAGATTTAGAAAAATCACCATTGAGTGAAAAGTTTTTGGATAACAGAATAGTCCTATGATCTCAAGGCATCATCCCACAGACAACTTTTTATTTACAAGGGCAATGGTACTTTTATTGTGGCTGCCTATTGTACATCACCTAACTAAATGACCAAACTGTTTAGCATCAGTAATGGCCCAGATATCATGTGCTTTCTAATGAGATGCAACAGAAGTGCACAAATGGGAAGTAGGACATTCTGTGAGACAAGAAGCCCACACTCCAAAAAACGTCAATGGCATGAAAGTAAACAAAACAGAGGTGATTAAAATTCCTCAACAGTAAAACATGTTGCATAACTTTCATTATCTTGAATTTTAAAAGAAAAAAAACTATTTGGGACTTTCTCTTTAATAATTGGGGAAACTTGGCCGGGTGTGGTGGCTCATACTTGTAATCCCAGCACTTTGGGAGGCCAAGGTGAATGGATCATTTTTGGTCGGGAGTTCTAAACCAGCCTAGCCGACATGGTGAAACCCTGCCTCTACTAAAAATACAAAAATGAGCTGGGTGTGGTTGTGGGTGCCTGTAATCCCACCTACTCAGGAGGCTGAGGCAGGAGAATTGCTTGAGCCCAGGAGGCTCAATGGCAGTGAGCAGGGATCACGCCAATGCACTTTAGCACAGGCAAGAGAGCGAGACTCCATCTCAAAAATTATTATTATTATCATTATTTTTATTGGGGAAATTTGAAAATGCACTGTATATTTGATTATATTGTTGAATCAATGTTTAACTTGTCGGGCGTACTAATAATATTGTGATTATGGAAGTGAAAGTTCTTGTTCATAGAGACACATGCTGAGTTCCTTAGAAATGAACTGTTATAGTATCTGAAGCTTAGTTTCAAATAGTTCAGGAAAATGTGTGTGGGGCATACACCAACATATACATATATATAGATAGATACACATAGAGAGAAATAAAGCAAAAGTGACAAAATGGTATCTGGAAACTGGGTAAAGAATTTAATGATGTTTATTAGACCATTTCAATTTTTGTAGCTTTAAAATTTTTTCAGAATAAATTATGGAAGAAAAAGAACTGAAGAGAAATCGAAGGGAAGTGGTTGATCTAGAAGATTTTCCAGATCATTCCATGCAGAAGATGGCTCCTGAAGGAGTTATGAACATACCACCCCATGATATGCTGCTCCAGCATGTTGACTATTTTCAACTAAAGGTACTTAAGAAAAAAAAAAAAAAACAGCAGATGCAAGAATATCACTTTGGCCTTCATTCTATTTTTTTTAAAGCAGGAAATAAAATTCCCCTGTGAAAAATGTTCTCTATACCAGAAGAAAAGCATCATTCTTATCAAGGATGAGAAGTTGAGGCCAAGGGAAATCTTTACAAAACAACTAGGTTAAACTAACCCCTACCTTACTAGCTACTTCTCTATCCAGTTAACTACCCCAGCCCCAGCCCCTCTGCCATACCACATCTCACAATTTGCTATTCTTTGTTCAATTCACTATGTAAGTGGTAGACTCTAACTGCTTCTTTGAGTCTTCACTTCTTTCACCGAAAACTTGTATTACATAAATATGTATGCTTCTTTCCTGCTATTGTGTTTTGTGTCAATTTAATTCTCCAACCCGACTAAGAGAATGGAGGTGGAGTTAATGCCTTCCCTATACGCATTTCAGTGCTACATGAAAAGCAAAATAAACATATATTATCAAATATATGATATGATATAATTATCTCTAGAGAAAATGTTCAAACGGATTAAATAATTAAATGCAGTTGATAGTTAAAATCATCTGGAAGTAGCATGGTATGATAATCTACAGAATCATAGATTCTGGAGCCATATAGCAATTAATTTTAATCTCAGTTTTGCCAGTTACTAGCTGTGTGATCTTTTCATTAATTTGACATTTCTTGGATTTCTCTTCTGTAAAACAAAGATGATCATACTTTGCTCATCTTTGTAAAACTAAGATCTGTCATATAGCTGCTCTGACAAGTAAATGGTGTAGTGCTGCAGATCAGTGCTTCTCAAACTTTTGTTGCATCACAATCTCCTGGAAGACTTGCTCCCATCCCCAGAGTTTCTAATTCAGTAGGTCTGGGGTAGGGCCTGAGAATGAGCATTTTCAAGTTCCCAATTGATTCTCTGATACTGTTGGTCTGGGGATCACACTTTTTAAATTATTGCTATAAATATTCGGATCAAAAAAGTGCACACTCTGACAGTGGCAATACAGAAATAGAGCTGGCTCACTACTTTACAGAGTGACATTTACTAGCTTGAGTATACTCTTTCACCTTTATATTGTCACTTGAGCATGTTTTTCGTTAGCTGGAAGATCCTCATCATTCTCATCTCTTCCCTGAGACTGAACACACATAAATCCCTCATTAACCAGGAACTGAATACAACATGGAAGCTTCATTGACTTAGCTCCACCACTGTTCCTTTTTTAGAGCAGTGATCAAATATTTCTAAAATATATGAAAAATAAACTTGGACTGAGAAAGAGAAGCAATTCCACAGAACATAAAATCCCTGTTAATAGTGCATATAAATACTACTCCAGTGGGTAAGTGAAGTCTGTGTCTCATGACTCACTCAACAGCCTGGGTTGATGAATTTCCATCAGCAGTTTCAAGCCTCTCTAGGTTCCAATCCCATGAGAGTACCTGGCAAGTGTATTTTGAAGTGAATGAGCTCTGGGATCAGTCTGCTACATCAATGCCTGTGTGTGGGAGGTTCAGAGTGAATTATGCTCTCTGGTACCTCCATGAGCTTCTAGCATAAATCCTAGTGGTTTCTTCTCCGATTCCTAATTTTCATCTATGTTCGCTGCTGGATAAAATATACAGTCCTGACCCTGAGCCTGAGGACCATTCTAACTCTACTCCCAGGGCATGGCCTCGGGGATGGTCAGAGAAATCAAATTCCTTAGTCCTATATGATGTGGACCAGAAAGCTCTTTAGCTTAAACCCCATGTGCCCCAGCTTGGACCCCTCTTTTCATGACAACATCCAAAGCATTTTCAATCTTACTCTATACTCTGACTTGGTTTTTGGGACCTCAACCCTTCCTGGATATTTATCAGAAGAATAGCATACCAGACTGTAAATATCATGGGCTCTGGACACCCAAAGACAATTTAGAATTCTACCTTAATTACCAGCTAGGATTGGAGGTCCTTGACCAAATTACTTAAGGTTAGTATCAACATTACTGAGGTTGAGCCTCAGTTTGCTAATCTGTACAGTGTGAATAACATAATTTGATTCATAACATTAAATGACATAATGCATATGAAAGCACTGAGCTCAATGTCTATAGCAGGCATGACACATGTTATATATTTTTAAATTCTTGGTAATGGCAAAGATAATAATGATAGCTGACAGAGAGAGGATGAGGAAAACAAAACATGTCTATTGGGGAAGTTAAATCTTTAGCTATTTTCTGGCCAGCTTTTGGTCTGCTTCTATTCCTCTACTTCAAAGTCTTGCCATGCCTCATAACCCAGTCAGACTTAAAAAAAAAAAAAAAAAAAAAAACCCTTTTCAATGGCTGTTATAAAGCCTAAGGTCTATGAATGGGTATTCCATTCTTCCCATAGTAGAAAAGACTTTTGTTGAAGTGTAATGGGGACAATTACTCTGCCTTATGGGATTTTGTAATTGTAGAGATGTTCCTGTTTTCTGCAGGGCCATGAGTCTGGAGGTTGGAAACATTGTCTCTAATAAGGCTAGACCACACAGTACTCTACCTTGCAATCTCATGAGATGGGATCCTGAGTGACAGATAATATGCTGCAGATGAAAGAGCAATGGACTAGATGTTAGGACAGGTGGATTTTACCATGCTCTCTCACCAATAACTAGTAATAGTTGTGTGGTCTTGGACATTATTTTGGAGTTCTTCACTTTCCCCATGTGGAAAATACATATCCTGTAGGCTCTCTTTTAGCTTTCAGAAATAATGTCTCTATTTTAACTTTGGCCCTGGCTTAGCTTTCCTATCTAGAAGAAAAATCACGACTGACACTGATTTGTCAAGTTTATCGTTCAATTCATGAAAGTCCTAACATGCACCAAGTAGCTGGCATCAAGTCTCAGGTCATGATTATGATGAACCATCTTAAATAGATAATAGAAGAAAATAATGCTGTATTGAGGTGAGTGAGTTTTATGGAAATGTAGTAAAAAATATTAAGGCTACACATGTGTTGTATTGACATTTCTGTAGCTCCATTTATGCCTTAAAGAAAATAAATGCTTTTAAACTTTTTTAAAAAGCCACAATTGAGTAATAAAACAGGTTGCATGGCATGATTTGATTATTAAAGAATGTATGTAGAGTTGTGCACACCAAGGTAATAATGGTGTTTACTACACAATGATAGATATACATTTCTAAGTTTCTTTTATTTTCTTTATCAGTATTTTGTAGCTTTCTAACATGTGCACATATTGCTTTTGTAATAATAAACGAAAGACTTTACACTGAATCCAACTTCATTCATTGTTTGGCAGTCTTTTACAGTTTCTCTGTCTGGGAAATAATTCAGAATACTCAAATGTTTTAATGGATAAAAAAGAAGAAAACCAAATTATAGTTCCCTAGCATGTCTTCCAAGTCAAAGACATTTTTTCCCATTAAACTCTGTCTCCATCTTTTAAAACTCCTGTATTGATTTGCTCTTAGGTTACTATTCTTATTTTTGACTTTCTCATCAAGAAGCAGTATGTGCTCAACCTGCCATAAAGCAGGGTTGCAGGTTTCAGAGCTCACATTCACCCGTTTTCCTGAAATCAGTTATGAAGGTTTTACACAGAGTTCTTCTTAACAGCCTGAGGGAGACAGTAAGCAGAGTTGAGAGCATGGCTAGAAACCCTATTCTAGATTGAATCGTGACTCTGCTATTTGCAAGCTGTACAACCTTGAGCCTTTTATGTGACCTCTCATATCCTCAGTTTTCCCATCTGTAAAGTGAGTATAAAAATACCTACCTTAAAATGTTATCAGGAATAAATGAGACCTTATTTGTAAAAAGGCAGAGCTCAATGCCTGGAAATCCTATTGGAGCATTTGATGGCTTGATAAATTTAACTACAATTAATTCTTTTAAAAAAATTAAGCCTATTCCTAAATTACTTCAGAAAACTAGTCAAGTTGCTACAAAATTTCATCTCATCCTCATTAGCCTTTCCTATTTCTGAGAAAAACTAAATATACTTGAAGAATATTTTAGGAAATCTTTCTGCTTTGATTTTATATCAAAACTCTACCTACACAATTTCTCAATTTGAAAATTCTTTAAATGCTCAAATGAGCAAATTTCTATTTCTTTATAAAATGATTATTATTTTTCAAAGGTAGAATTAGTATCTAATCAATCTAATTCTATGAACACAGAAATTTTATGAGCTGCAAGGAAATTAAGAAGTAGCCATATTAATGGGCATGGTGGTGCACACCTGTAATCCCAGTTTCTTGGGAGGCTGAGGCATGAGAATCACTTGAACCAAGAGGTAGAGGTTGCAGCGAACTGAAATTACACCACTGCACACTCCAGCCTAGGTGACAGAAGAAGACTATTTCAAAAAAAAATTTTAAAAAAAGAGAGATAGTCGTTATTTTTCTATTCGGTTAGCTGCTTATTAATAAAAATTCATGCTTTCATTTTCAAGAAAACTATTTTTGAAGTTTCTAACACTAAAACAGAAATAAATATTATTCTATTTAATACTGAAAAGGAATGATACAGGGTCTGTTAATGTATAAGCATACTCTTCCTTAAGTTAATTTCCCAACTATACTGATGGCAACTGAATGGGGAGGAGTTCACTATAAAATGAGAGTACAGGAATGTTGACAGGATCATCTCTATTTTCACTAATATTTGGTTTATTTACTTGTTAACGTGTTTTTCATAGAGTAAATGATTTTTGTGATTAATGTTGTCAGCAATATGCTAACTCTGTCATGTGAATGGGAAAAGCACGTTAGCCCATCTTTTAATGTGGTTTATAATAACAACTGCTTCATAGAGACATTTTGAGAATTAGATGAGGAAATACATAAATCATTGAGTAGAACCTGAATATAATGTTCTCACATAATATTATTATCAATATTTTTATTTAGTGCAGAAATAGGAGTGTTAAGGAAGTTAACTGCTCAAGTGTTTTTTTTTTTTTAAAGAAGACTGTATCAAATAGATTAAGTTCACATGAGAATATCCACTTTCACTCTTCAATTCCCCTACTTCAATTTTGCCCACTATGGGAGTTACATTCATTTGGTTGAATGCAGTCCTTCACAGAGTGAACACTTAGGAATTTTTTTCTTTTTCATGATGAAACCATTTAAACATATAAAAGAGTACAGAAGATAATGTAAAAGACACCTGTAGGTATAACATTGTAAAATACTAAGATTGAACCCATGTTAATATTTGGCTTTCTTTGCTTCAATTCTCTCACTTTGTTTTTTTAAAAATGAAATGTCACAAGTACATCCATATCCTCAACCTACCATCATTCTTCCCAGAGGTAACCACTGTCCTAAAGCTGGTGTGCATTATTTTCATGGACCGTTTTATACTTTTATTATGTCCATACCATCCATAAATAAAACTATTTTTAACATTTAAGTGAATGTATTTTACTTCAAATATCCTTTGCAACTTTTAAAAAAACTCAGCACTGCATTTTTTGTATTGTATTCATGTACATCTGGATCATTCATTACAAAACTTGTAATTGTCTGAATAAACCATGGTTTATGTATTTATTCATTGTTAAATGGATTGTTTCCCTTGTTACAAACTTGCTCAAAGAATTTCTCTATGGAAAAGTACCTTGGTTTTTCTAGGGTAGAGAAAGAGTGAAATGGTAAGGTATATACATCTTTTTATTTGCAAGGTACTTCAAATTGCTCTCCAAAGTGATGAAACCAATTCACATGCCAACACACATGTATATGGTTTCATCTTCTCCCACTTCCTCACTAACGCTTGGTGTCATTATATACATTGAATTGTTCCAACTTGTTATTAATATATATTTTCATATCTTCTTGAATTATCTGCCAATTCATTTATTTTCAGGAATCTCATATCATTTTCTGGAATGATAATATTATTATCATTGTAAATATTAGGAAAAGAATAAACAAACACATCTCTAAGGATTCAATAATTCTCTTTTTCTTTCTTTTCTTTTCTTTTCTTTCTTTTTTCTTCTTTTTCTTTTTTTTGACAGTTTTGCTTTGTTGCCATGCTGGAGTGCAGTGGCACAATCTAGGCTCACTGCAACCTCTGCCTCCCGGTTTAAGTGATTCCCCTGTCTCAGCCTCCACAGTGGCTGAGACTACAGGCACGCACCACCACACCTGGCTAATTTTTTTTTTTTTTTAGTAGAGACGGGGTTTCATCATGTTGGCCAGGATGGTCTCGATTTCCTGACCTCGTGATCTGCCCACCTTGGCCTCCCAAAGTGCTGGGATTACAGGTGTGAGCCACCACACCCAGCCAGGATGTTTTCTCAAATAAAAAGACAAAATCAAAGAACAAAGGGGATGAGTCCACATGTGAAAGCATAAATGTGAATTAAAAATCATATTCTTATGAAATAATCCAAGGCAAACCAAATTAAAGAAATCTTCAAGTTCAACTCCTGTTCTAAAGTTTTGGGTTAATGGGATTGTACTCATTCCTTAATAAATCAGAAATGCTATAATTCCCTCTGTGTCTTTAAGAGGTAGAAGAGAAATGTATAAACACTTTATAGAAATTAATGAATACTGCCTGTTGAGATCTCATTTTCATATTCTACTTATCTAGCAAAACAAGACTGGTTCAATAATTTATACATGGTTTGAGGAGAAATTAATGAGCTCTATGCATGAAGTTGCTTTTATGTAAAGTGAAATGAACTCAACTCTTTCATATTACAAATGTGCTTGTTAATGAGTCTTAACAAAAATTAAACTACAGTGCTCCTATGAAAGTAAATGCCAATATTATTTCACACAAGGGAATATTAAAAACAATAATAAGCTATTTCACATTCTTGCCTACCAATATTGTACTCATCTTCAGATATAATAATGAGGAATAGCATAGCTAATAAATTAAACATAACTTTTAAGATTTAAATTTTGTGTTTTTGTTCTTTCTTCTGCCATTGTTGCTATTCTATTTTTGGTTATACCTTTTACCATTGAAAATTGACAACATTCAGTTGTGTAAACTGTGTCTTTGTACTAATCATTGGCATGTATTCTAGGTAACTTTACAACAAAAATTCATGGAAACTTCTAACATTTATGTCCATATAGACACATTGAAAAATAAAATTGATGCTTGTTACTGACATATATCCCTTTTTTCCACTTTAAAAAGGTTCATTTTAGTGTATATCATAATGGCCTTTTTATGTATAATTTTTACATATGTGGATCCATATTTTAAAAACAAAACAAAATGCTGTTGCCTCCACATGCTGTTGTTATAACTTGCTTTTTTCACTCAGCAGCAAAGTGTACTAATATATATTCTAAGGCAGCCATGAAGCTGCTTTGATCTTTATCTTAATAAGACTCTCTCTATAGACTTTTAAAATAATTTTCTAAAGATGTATTACTTTCATATTGGATGGAAGTACATTGCATGTCCTTTAATTTTTATAGCTTGTTTCAAAAGGAAGGTAGAGGAAAGCCTGCTTTGCTTTAAGGGCCTTTTTAACTGACAACACTTGATCACTTGGTATTTAATAGTCAATGATTCAACTAAAGTTATATTTGTAAGTACAATAATATATGAAGAAATGAGTTTTTAAAGTCAAAATATGCATAGCATTAATAAAGCCATGAAGTGACATTAGGTATTCATTTTAAAAACAATATTGTAATTACATGTCCTCTGATGAAAAAATTCACACACAAAATTGTTATAAGTTTGTCTAAAGTGAAATTGTATAACTAGTCAAAGAAAATAGAATCAACATCACAGATTGTGTTCCTAGGTGCATGCAGCTCGCATAAGAGTTAAATAGCATATAGCAGAAGACAAGAAATAACAAAAATCAGAGCTAAACTGAAGGAAATCAAGACACACACAAAAAAAAATTCAAAAGATCAACGAATCCAGGAGTTATTTTTTTAATAAGATAGGCTGCTAGCTAGATAAAGAAGAAAAGAGAGATCCAAATAAATACAATCAGAAACAACAAAGGGGATGTTACCACTGAGACCACAGAAATAAAAATAACTATCAGAGGCTGCTACAAAAACCTGTAAGAGCACAAACTAGAAAACCTAGAAGAGACGGATAAATTGCTGGACACATACATCCTCCCAAGACTGAACCAGGAAGCAATTGATTCTCCAAACAGATCAATAACCATCTCTGGAAGTTGGATTAGTAATAGATAGTCTACCAACCAAAAAAAGTCCAGGACCAGATGAATTCACAGCTGAATTCTACCAGATGAAGAGATGGTACCATTCCTACTGAAACTATTCCAAAAACATTGAGAGGAAGGCATTTCTTCCTAACTCATTCTGTGAAGTCAGCATCATCGTGACACTAAAACTTGGCAGAGACAAAAGAAAAAAAGATTTCAGGCCAATATACTTGAGGAACATTTATACAAAAATCCTCAACAGAATGCTTACAAACTGAATCCAGCAGCACATCAAAAAGCTAACCCACTATAACTGAGTAAGCTTTATCCCTGGCGGCAGGAAACTGGTTCAAAATAAGCAAATCAATAAATGTGATTCATCATATAAACAGAACTAAAGACAAAAATGACACGATTATTTCAACAGATGCAGAAAGGCTTTCTATATAATATTCAACATCTCCTCATGTTCAACACCCTCAATACACTAGGTATTGAAAAAACATACCTCAAAATAATAAGAGCCATATATGACAAACTCACAGGCAACAACACACTGAAGGAGAAAAAAGGCTGGAAGCATTGCCTTTGAAAACTGACACAAGACAAGGACCCCCTCTCTCACCACTCCTATTCAATAGAGAAATTGGAAGTCCTGGCCAGAGCAATAAGCCAAAAGAAAGAAATAGAGGGCATTCAAATAGGTAGAGCAGAAGTCAAACTATCCCTGTTTGCAGAAGACATGATTCTGTATCTAGGGGATAAGAACTAAAGGATAAGAAAATGATTTTTGAAATGGATAGAAACATCCCTAAATTCCATGGGTACATTCTAGTGGGAAAGGGCATCTCCTATAATAAGTATGCCAATGCAGATCTTTAAGGAAGTTATATAGACCAAGAACCACTAAGAATTGGATAACTTAATCTCTTTACAGAGCAAAAAGTGACTACTGTTAATTCCACCCTGAGTGATAGCAAGACTCAATAGGCCCACTTTTTCAAGTTAATCTTTCCAAAATAAACATACATTGTTTATTACAGTCTGTCTCATAATTTTGCTCAGCTATGCCTTACCTCATTTATTCATGTTATAGTTACTTAGTTCTATTCATTTTAAGTATTAAAAAAACATACTCTTCTAATCATAAAACACCAGGATCCTTCTTCATGTTCTTCTGGGCCCCGCCCTCACAGCTCTGAGGTGACCAGGCTCTTCAGTCCTCCTTACAAACCACTAAAACAGGGAATAAATCTGAGAGCAGAGACAGAATTTCTCAGCAAAACTTGGCAAAACTTAATTAACAGCCACCTCACATCTTCACCTTAAAAAAAAAATGGCTAGGAAGTCATATCATCTCACTTTCTTTTCATATCTAGGTAGTCTCAAATTTTTGAGATATTTGTATTAAGGTAACCTGCCCTAGAATGAAATTATTCTCCAAAAAGCTAAGGTTATTCAAAAGATAAAGTGAAAGTAAGTCTTCTGCAAGGACTGTTTTGTGACCTATCTTTAATGATTATTTTTAAAACAAAATACCTTTTCTAACTATAGCTTTATTACTGTTGGGCTGGGATTCATCATCCTGCACCATTCTATAACGTTACATAACATTCATTTACCAATTTAATTAACTTGCCCAAATAAAAGTTAGTTTGGGTTTTCATATGTCAAATTACCAGAATACCCAATATGTCACTGAGGAGCTTTCTCTCCTAAGTGGTGCAAGAACCCATGAATGTGACTCAGGTCAAAGAGGCCAGTGGTATTTTAGTGCTAGACACTGTCAGTTGCTATACCAACAGCCGTTATCCACTTCCCTACCTCTTTCTTCTAACAGAAACTTGATTTTATTAATTGTCCTCCAAGTAGCTATTAGGTTGGTACAAAAGTAATTGAGGTCTTCGCAATTAAAAAAAAGAGGCAAAACAAACCACTTTTGCAAAAATCGTAACTGAGGAAATTATGTCAGTGAAAGAGATCAGACCTAACCAACCCCATCCTCCTCCTAACCTCTAAATTCTTTTTGTTCATTCCTGGGTGTAGGCTAAACTAGCCACGGGAAGGAATTTAGCTTATAGTTTAAACTCTGAAACAAAATGGATAATAGCCCTTTCCTGAAAAATCCCCTTCTTGCCTGGGACCAGTCTGCCTTTGTAGGACTAACAAATTAGCTACAAGATTGGAAATTACAGTTTAGTGGCCATGCAGCCTCTGGCTGCAGGAGTCTGAACCTCCCCAAACTGCTCCTGGGAATAAAATCACTGTTGTAAAACATAAGATCAGTGTTTGAGATATTTTCCAGACCCTGTAGCAGATGACATCACCCAGACTGATAATCTGGCTCAACCAGTTCTGTGATCCCACCCAGAGGTCAGCAGGAAGAACTTACTTGACCCCCTGTGATTTTATCTTCAACCTGACCAATCAGCACTCCCCACTTTCCGAGCCCACACCCACCAAATTAACCCTAAAAACTCTAATCCTTGAATGCTTTCATAGACTGATTTGAGTAATAATAAAACTCCAGTCTCCCACACAGCAATTAAAATTACTCTTTCACCACTGCAATTCTTTTGTTTGATAAATCAGCTCTGTCTAGGCAGCAGACAAGGTGAATCCATTGGGCAGTTACAAAACCACAATTACTTTTGCACCAATGTAATATTTCCTTCTGGGAAAACAGGACCCATCTCCATCCCCAGCAGTGACTCCTGATTGGCCAGAGCCAGACATGGTCATTTATCCTCCTTGGCAAACATTTAGTTTGATATGGGCACTGACCAAATTCTCTGATGAGACATAAGAAATAGGCTGAGTCACTTCAAAAATGTTTTTCTTCTCTTAAAAAAAAACAGGACAAACATTTCTTTATTTTCCCTCTCTCTTGACATTAGTATGAAGAGATGTGATGTCTGAAGCTGCTACAATCATTAAGCAACTATGAAGTAGAAAAATGGCAAGACCCTCAATTTCTGACGTTTTGGTGAACCACTGAATTAACCACTTTCAGAATAATCCTATCTTCTAGGATTCTTATCGTATGAGGGAGTCAACTAAGAAATGCATTCTGTTAGAAGTAATAGAAAATCCAACTTGCAGGGGTTTAAACAAAATTTTTTTTATATTTCTCTTGCAACACAAAGCCCAATGACAGGTACAGAGTGGGCTTGGCAGATGACTGCCATTGGATAAGGTAGAAGATGGTTATGTAAAACTATGTAGCAATATTGAAATAAAATATGGGTTTAGAGCAGGAAACTAAATATGAGAGAATGAGAATTAACTAGACCATAAAGTTATGGTCTATGACTTGGGCCATGTTTGAGGTTGTGTTTATTTCCATTTACTACTGAACAGTCAAGAAAGCAATGCAAAAGATCAACCTGAGATCAAAAAAAAAAAAGTGAGTCAATATAGCTCCCCATGACAGCCCAGTTTCTCACAGATGTGTACCCAAAGTTATCTGTAACTTAATAGAGTGGGAAACTGATCACATCAAAAGAGGCTAGAATTGTGAGTTTCTGACTCCTAAACTGTTAATCTAAGAAGAAGCAACTCAGGAATCAAGGATCTACTCTGTTACCTGAAAAAAAAAAAAGAATCTTACCTCTCCTCAAAATCTTTCTAGACCTAATTCTGTGACCACTTCATGGCTTATACAGGATTATAAGAGCTGTATTGACAAAAGACAAGACTAGATTTGAAGAAATAGATAAAAAACAAGAAAGCAGATACACACCAGGTTCTTGGAACTATATTCCTGAGTCGAGGAGACTAAAAAGCCAAGTCAGAGTGGACTACTAGATTTTCCTATGCCCTATTATAGGATAATGTTTGATGGTGATAAAAGAAAAACTTCAGCTGAATTAAACCTAAAAGTGTTTAATTGAGTAATGAATGATTTGTGAATTGGGCAGCCCCCAAGAACCACAGCAGATTCATAGAAACTCCAGGGATGCCTGGCAGTCAGAATAAATTTATAGACAAAAAAGGTAAAGTGATATATAGGAATCAGAAGTGAGGCAAAGAAACAGTGAGATTGGTTACAGCTTGACATTTGCCTTATTTGAACACAGTGTGAACATTCAGGATCTATGAGTAGTTGAAGTACAGCCACTGGGATTGGCCAATACTCAGCCATTGTTACAGGTGCATACTATTAAGTTAGGCTTTCAATTTTGTCTAACTGTTAAGCTATGTTACATTTCATTCACAAGGACTCAAATATAGAAGTACAGAGTCCTTCTCAGCCCATATTTAGTTTGCTTTAACAATTTCCCCTTTTGATGATCATTTTCTC
This sequence comes from Cheracebus regulus, assembly GCA_963574635.1. NCBI lineage: Eukaryota > Metazoa > Chordata > Mammalia > Primates > Pitheciidae > Cheracebus > Cheracebus regulus. The sequence continues at coordinate 8,391 of CAUYQU010064578.1, read as the reverse complement.
AATTTTGAGAGATTGACCAAAACCTTAGTCATTGACGTTACTATCACTATTGCAAATGTACTTATGTGGTTTTGAAACCCACCAAGAAACAGTAGCACAGTAGGTTTTGTAAGGAGGGAATAAGGACCTAATAGAGGGTACATCCTTATGCTGGAACATCCTGTTTACAGGAGAAAAACAAAACCCAGTCTGTTCTAGGATTCATGTGTTTTCTTAAAGCCTTGTTTTGATTATGTCACATTTTAGCATGAGTAAATCTGTTTTAATTTGATTTGGTTTGTTGGGGCCTAGTGCATGAGCTCAGTCCAAAATAATGGCCTCCCATAATTTCGTTCAAAAAAAATTTCCCTGTTTTGGCCAGGTTCTCACTTCAGTGAAAGTGTAACCAATACTTAGGACCTTAGCGCCACTCTCAGTTAACATCATTTTGGGTTTCTAGTCTCAGTACATCATTCATAGGTTATAGTATCCTCATGGTAGCACATTTCTTTCAGCTTTTGTCATTCCAGTTGAAGAGAGACCATTTGATGTTCTAGAGGCAGCTGAACGCAAACATTCAAAACCTTTGAGAGAATACTGTGCACCAGGGAGACTATTATTATGACTATTGGGAGGATAATACAGTTTGGAGTGTACTCCTTACCCAAGGTCCCCATACACCAAACTCTGTAAAAATTAAATACATTAAAGCATGAGCTGGATGAAGAGTCTACTTGCTTGACTAAGTGGTCTTTTCACTAATCCACTACAACTGATTTTAATAATCTACATTTGATGTATTTCTCTATAGGCCACAAGTGTCAGCAGCTGCACAGGCACTTTTCTGCTTAGCCAATTCTATTATTTAGCATAGGTTCCAAAAGAGAATTTAAAGTCTGTGTGTAGCAATAGCCTTCAAAGTTGAATTTGCTTTAGAGCCTATTATGAGGGTGACAATTATAATTATTGCCTCTTTTATTCTAAACCATGGGAAAAGGACCTAACATGATATCCTTTTAGAAGAGTGAAGGTCTTCTGGCAATGTTCTCTTTAATCCATGATGTGGGTAGAGAGGAGTTTTGACTGATCATGAGGCAACATATATACTAACAAAGTTTCTCATCTACATTGTGCCTTCCTCTTTTACCTATTAAAGTGTAAGTTTATTCATGTATAAGGCTGGCTGCAAAATCCTTCACCAGTAATATGCTTCTACTATTCATAGAAGCATAAACAAGGAAAAAAATATTCCAAGATAAGAGTCTTGTGATAGTAGAAGCCTTGATCCATGATCTTGGGAAAAGCTGTTTGCATCAAGGATGCCATATTCTTCTGGGGAGAAACTTCCCTGGTTAGTTTTACCTTAAAGGTTCCAATGGGTGTATAGTTCCAGGAGTATGGAGAGACCCTTTTCAGTTATGAGATTATGAACCCAAGGTTCAGGGATCCAAAGTTTTGCCGTAGTGTGGATCGCAAGGACAGTCTTTCTCTGATGTTCTCAGAAGATCCAATCTTAGGGCATAGATTGTGAAGGTATTGTCCTCAGTGAACAATAAAAAGCTCTCTTTACCTGGTGAAAATTCACTGCAGCATATCTTCACGAGTCCATGCTTAACATTGGACTCATGTCCTCTTGAATACTAGTTGTTTCTCCAATTTAGGTGCATAGCACTGATAACTAATAGGTTAGCAGAGGCAATTTGACTTAGACCATAGAGTTCATTCAAAGCATATATTTAAACAATTTTAGCATTGGCTGATTTAGCTTGATTATCTAGAGCTTGATTTTGAAAGGTCTGTTAAATACCAAAGGTTGAAAACACTTGATATTACAAAATAGAATCTTAGGTTACCATAAGTCATTCATGTAGCCAAAGTAACTCAAAAATTCTTAAAGGAAAAAACACTATTCTGATAGACAGTAGACTCAGCTTTCTAAATAAGACCCAGTGGAGATAGCATGAAGCCAACTGACTCTGTCTCCTTTCTTTCCCTTCCTCTCTTTTTCTTTTGTAATTTACATAAAACATAAACCAAAACCTTTCATTATCTTTTAATATTACATAAAATCCTTTCTAAAAGAGAAAACAAAATTTTATATTTCCATTAGTGTATTTTCAATGTTAAAGCTAGCTTTAAATAACATTTTACAAATCTATTCCATTTTAATTAGTTTGACCATAATGTAAGATTCTTATAAACCTTTTATAACTGTTTGCATTTTTTTTCCCAGAGCAGAACAATGGTCTAGGAAAACTCTGCTGTGCTTTTATTCCAATGTCCAAATTATAGAAAAAATTGAATAATGCCATTTTAACTTAAGCCAATATGTTTACACATAGAATCTTTTACAATTTTTAAAATAAACCTTCCAGAACTTGTTCAAACCTTCAGCTTTATTTAATTTAAAACTAATCCTTTAACCCTCTAACCTACACAAAAATTTACATTCCCATACCTTCTTATAATCTCTTACAAAAACACATTTTATTCTCCTTACACATCTTGTATGTAAACTTATTTTTTCAGTAGTGTCAATTATATATTACAGTGTTAACTCTTAGATACTTTTAATTTTGCTGAAAACCTTGGTGAGTAAGGGATTTTAATTATGTACTAGATGTGGAGCCTAGAACCCAGATAGAAATACAGATAAGGTCTGATTCTTTCCAGCATCTAACTCCACGTGTTCCAGGCCCAACATAGCTGTAAAGCAGGAAAGCTGTACAGTTAAGAGTCATAGTGGCATTTTATGAAGCATTTAGAAGGCCTAATCATCTTTAAATTATATGACATTTCTGGTATAAATTTCTTTTATAAATTCTTTCATGACTTATACAGACCATATATGACATGTTTAGACTTCCTGACTTGTCCAAAACATTCATTTTAAAGACCAGTCATTTTACTTTAGGACAAGAATTTAGCATACAACATCCTTTCTTATATAAAATCTCTTTTCTTTATAACCTTCTTTGCATAGCTAGGGGTCATGGCTAATTCCATATATCCCCAGGCCTTTTCAGAATTTAATGTCTCCAAAATAATTGAACTATTTTCAAAACTCAAAGCAGTTTATGATCTTAAAGCATTTAGCAAACCTAATATCTGACTTGCATAATTTAGACAAAATGTCCTTATTAACAATTTTTAAAGTTTTTTTTATTTCCCAAAGATAAATAAAGTTACATTAACTAAAAGGCATTGCAGTTTTTATTTTGCTTTCAAAATATTTAAGTGCTTATTTTCATTTAAGCCAATTAATTAGAGCTCTTTTATATAAATAATACACACAACACATATATAATGGCACAGACAGACAGACAGAAGGAGATTACTACAGTAGACGTTAAGATTTTTCATTTGCCAGTTTTTGTGTTTCTTAGTTGGTTATTGACTTTAGGGCAGAGCCTTTGGAAGAACCTGGCCAGGAAAGGGGTTTCTGATGCCTCCTGTTTTTCCCAAGGAGTCCAGGCTGTTGCATCTCGAATACTTGCTTTTAATTAAGCTGACTTCACCATAGCACTCTTTAATAAAGTCCTTTCAAAAATTTTTTATTCACTGATTTTAGCCAGCCCAAACAGCTGGTATTTCTGGCTTTTGAACTTTTTACCAAAGGTAACCACCCAGGTGCTCAGAGAAAGGAAAATTTAAGAGAGTACATGGAGAAGAGACTAGACAATGTCACGCAGATATTAAAGCAAAAAGGACTTGTGTCATAAGCAGAGAATTGAACCTGGACTACCATTAGGAAAGGACAAAACCTTAGCTACTGAGCTACAGGACAGAGCTGTCTCCACTTCTCTTCCCAGAAGGAATCTAGGGTAGTTAATTTTGAGCTTGAAAACTCTTTTAACTACTCAAGATGATTTTTAGAGCTAACTATGACATAAACTCTAAAATTCCTGTTCCCTAGAATGTGGAGACCAAGCGAAAGTACTGTCACATGGTTACAAGGTGAAGCTCCCAAGGACATAAAGCAAGATGGAGATAAAGCGATTTTTACCATTCATTCAACCATTTGCACACACAGAGAGAGAAGCCCAAAATCTCGCTGGTAAGAAATTCTTATCCTTTTGCTGGCATGCCAGGCTTCTGGGTTCCCTTTCCCTGAGCAGCCCTAGTGAGTCAGCTTCCTGCACCATCACGTTGGGGGCCAAGCCACATTATAAAGGAAAATTATCTTTTTTTTGTTCTGGCCAGAGTAAAATACATGTGACAAACCAAAGACATTAGCCACTCTGCTTAGCACCCAATATCAAACTGGCAAGGCTCAAACTTGCCCCTGGTTGGGCCCCATCATCGTTAGTCCAACCTCTGACCAGGAGTTCCAATATGTGGTCTCTGGGCAAGATGGTTGCCCTGAGTAATAAAAAGGATAAGAAAGGAAAGGAGAGAGAGAAAGGCATTACCTGTAGGACGGTTGGAAAGGCAAAATGACCAGGGAGGCCAGAGAAAGATCCACCCACTGCAGCGACACTGCAAATTTCAGGTGGCTGTTTCTCAGTAGAAAAGGGATCTTACCTAGCAGTCTCATCAGCTCTCAATTTTCCCCTTTTAGTGGGGAAAGCTCTCCATGTCCCACAGTACCGTACATGCCTAATCCTGTAACCCACAGCCATCAGCAAAGAGTCCAAGACAGATTATTGCAAAGAGAATAGCAGTTGACATCCTGTAGTGCCAAAGCTGTTTTAGCTAAAAGGGACTTTACCGAGAGCCCTCATTGTTAAATGCATTGTTGTTCATTCAGAACGTTCCAAGGTAAGTTATCTTTGGTAAGATTTTGCCATTTCTGTAAGACTTCGCTGCTTCCCAGGCCTAAAGTATAAACCAAAAGGAACTCTGTTTTCCATAAATTAAGGATCCCATTTTTATCTAGAATATTGGCGTCACTCTCAGGTTCTCTTGATTAACTTAGCCAATGATTCTTCCTACCTAAGTGCACAAGAAAAATAAAACAAAGGGGTAGAACACAAAAATCCCTGTGAATTTTCCAAAGCCAAATTTTATAATGCTAGCAATATTATAGCTACTACCAGTTCCTTCCTGACCCAGTCAGATGTAAGAGGCCTCTAATTGGATCCAAGCCAGTTAATTCCCACATCAATTCCATTCCTGGACCCAGTCCAGTTTCTGTCATGACTCCAAACCCAGTTTGGATCAGAAATTTTCGCAAAGAAGCTCAGAGGGCTCAAAACACAAATCCCTGGAGCTCCGAAATCTGAGAGGGTACTTACCCACAATCCCCAGCAGCTCTGAGAGATCCATGAACACAGTGGGTCCTGGAGGTACCTTGCATGTTCACTCAGCACTCCTGGAGGTTGCTAGAAGCTCCACTTCAATCCTGCTTTTGACACTATCTGATAAAAGAAAAACTTCAGCTGAATTAAATTTAAAGGGGTTTAATCAAGCAATGAACGATTCGTGAATTAGGCAGCCCCCAGAATCACAGGAGATTTACAGAGACTCCAGAGGTGCCTCAAGGTTAGAACAAATTTACACACAAAAAAAGGTAAAGTGACTTACAGAAATAGGAAGTGACGTACAGAAACAGTGAGATTGGTTACAGCTAGACGTTTGCCCTATTTGAACGCAGTTTGAACATTCAGTATCTATGAGTGGTTGAAGTACAGCTGCTGGGATTGGCCAACCCTCAGCCATTGTTACAGGTGCATACTATTAAGTTAGGCTTTCAATTTTGTCTGACTGTTAAGCTATGTTACAGTTCATTCACAAGGACTCAAATATAGAAGTATGGAGTCCTTCTCAGACCATATTTAGTTTGCTTTAACAATAAGCATAAAGTCCTCAACATTGGGAAGAAAAAAAATGGCATATGATAGAGATTTAAATTCAGGAATCATAGTCACTCAATACATTTTTACATTAAAATTAAAAGAAGCAATATTTAAGAAAATAAGTCAAGGTCCTCATGGCATTCATGAGCCAAATGCACCCCAGTGAACTGATTTGTGAATAAAAGGAGCCTCTAAACAGCAAAAAAAATCCACAAATACCAAAGGAGGTGGGTTATAGAGAGTTTTTAAATGGCTAGATGTGCATATAATAGTGTTTAAAAGAAAATAATACACTTATAGCTTCAAGCAGCAACTGATAGTTAAGAGAAAATAAGGCCAGGTATGGTGGCACATACCTATAATCCCAGTACTTTGGGAGATCAAGGCAAGCAGATCACGAGATCAGGGGTTTGAGACCAGTCTGGCCAACATGATGAAACCTCGTCTATGCTAAAACATACAAAAATTAGTCAGGCATGGTGGCAAGCACCTGTAATCCCAGCTAGTCGGGAGGTTCAGGCAGGAGAATTGCTGGAACCCGGGAGGCAGAGGTTGCAGTGAGCCAAGATTGTGTCACTGTACTCCAGTCTGAGTGACAGAGCAAGACTCTGTTTCAAAACAGAAGAGAGAGAGAAAATTTTAAAAAATGATATTAAATATTGTCTGGAGGCATTTAGTGAAAATATTGATTCTCAAAATGTGGTTCCTGTGAAACAGCAGCATTAGCATCACCTAGCAACTTAGAATGCAAATTCTCAGCTTCCATCCCCAAACAACTGAATCCAAGCCTCTGGATAAAAGCCAGAAATCTGTGTTCTAACAAGCTCTCTGGTGATTCTGCAGGATACTCAAGTTTGAGAATCACTGGTGTGGAATCAGGAGACCTGACCACAAGGCAATGTGGTCAGGTGACCAAGAACTTTGAGGTCAGACAGCCCTGAGTTTGTATCTCACATCCAGTTCTAGCTGTGTGAAGTCGGACAAGTACTTCCACCTTCTAAGACTATTAGTGTACCTGCCTTAGAGGTTTTTTGCTGGGATTAACCAAGAACATTTATGAAACCATATTAGCTATTGTTTCTTCATCAGCATCATCATAGAACTCCCTGAAGTCATGACTATATTATTTCTCTGAGTATGAAGGCACTGAGTAGTCAATGTTCAATATATTCTATAAAAGATAACAAGAAGAGGAGAGAGATCCAAGATGGCCGATTAGCAACAGCTCAGGAATGTAGCTCCCAGTGAAAGTGCAGAGAATGAGTGGACGCCGCACTTTCTGACTAATTTTTGTTGCCCACAGACTGGGAGATTCCTGGCAGAGGAGCCACACGGGTCGCCAGCGCGACTCTTTTGGCCGGCGCAGGTGTTTTGCCGGCGCCGCACTGCGGCGCTTCTCGGTGCAGAGTATACGGACGGACAGGCTCGGCTGGTCCCATCCCCACAAGGAAAACAGCAATTGGAAGCGCTGAGGACCGAGAGTTTCACAGCAAGCACAGCGAACCCGGGAAAGTCTGGCTCTGTGGGGAACGGGCATCCACCAAAGGAAAACTAAGAAACAGAAAAACTTCATCACTGGGAGGAGAGAGATCCAAGATGGCCACGTAGCAGCAGCTCATGATTGTAGCTCCCAATGAAAGCACTGAGAGCGAGTGGATGCCGCAATTGCAGATGAATTTTTGATGCCCACAGACTGGGAGATTCCTGGCGAAGGAGCCACACGGGTTGCCAGCGCGACTCTTTTGGCCACTGCTGCGCTTCTCGGTGCGGAGTGTACAGGACTGGGTGCCCTTTTAGTCGGGCACAGCTGGTCCCATCCCCACAAGGAGAACAGCATTTGGAAGCACTGAGGACTGAGAGCAAGCACAGCTGAACCTGGGAAGGCCCAGCTCTGTGGGGAAGGGGTGCCCCCTGAAGGAAAACTAAGAAACAGAAAAAACTTCGTAACCAACAAGCCAGACGTCCACTCAGAGACCCAATCTGAAAGTCGGCAATTACAAAGACAACAGGTGGATAAATCCACAAAGATGGGAAGAAACCAGTGCAAAAAGGCTGAGGACACCCGAAATCTGAATGCCTCTCCTCCTACAGGGGATCGCAGCTCCTCATCAGCAAGAGAACAAGGCTTGACGGAGGATGAGTGTGATGAACTCACAGAATCAGGCTTCAGAAGGTGGATAATAAGAAACTGCTGTGAGTTAAAAAAACATGTTCTCACCCAATGCAAAGAAACTAAGAACCTTGAAAGAAGATTTAACGAAATTGCTAACGAGAATGGACAACTTAGAGAAGAATATAAGTGAATTGATGGAGCTGAAAATCACAACACGAGAACTTCACGAAGCATGCACAAGTTTCAACAGCCGAATTGACCAAGCAGAAGAAAGGATATCAGAGGTCGAAGATCAACTCAATGAAATAAAACAAGAAGGCAAGATGTCAGAAAAAAGGGTAAAAAGGAATGAACAAAGTCTCCAAGAAATATGGGACTATGTGAAAAGACCTAATCTACGTTTGATAGGTGTACCTGAATGTGACGAAGAGAATGAATCCAAGCTGGAAAAGACTCTTCAGGATATTATCCAGGAAAACTTCCCCAACCTAGCAAGGCAGG